>BMAO01000533.1:0-144866 GCA_019973975.1 Trichonephila clavata
TCGACACAATTAAAGGTAGAAAATGCACTTAGTAAGTCCTAAAAGAGCAATCTCCTGGCTTAAGGCAACGAACATATAAGTATAATTTGCTCGACTTACTCTGGAGCACTTGACATCTACGCTACTGTAAATACCTTTCTTAATTATACTTCCTCCGGTCCATAAATCTAATTCACATTTTAAGCACTGAAAATCTCCAATTATCAACATCGACTATCCGTCGACTAACATCGCGTACTTAAATGCCAATACTGAAATAGAACAACTCATTTGAATAATCAAGTTTTCTTCTGTGGGAGAAAGTTTTCAACAGACTTACAGTTAAAAGGAATAATTTACCCTAAAGGATTAATAGAAGGTTCGCGACGGATCGTTACAAAGTTCTATCGCTAATAGTTCTAGTATTGCTTATAAGCAAGAAGCTAATAAGCAATCAATGTATGAAAATAAAAGATTGATTATACATTCAACTTTTAATACATTTTAAGTATTTCAATCAATTAATTTTGATTGCCATTCATTAAAAGGGATCTTTATTTTATCCATTTTACTGAGGTATATAAATACGCTTACTTTTTCTCAAATTTTGAAATATACGCAAACTAACCAACGGAATACCTCGCTTGCTCCCTTTTCTCTCTGAACGGAGCGAATTTCTTGACAGGACATCCCACAGTGATTGGGAAAAGCTCCGTCGCTGGTACTATCCGATAATCTTTGGGGATGGATTGGCGAAGAGGTCTGAGTTCATCCGAGTATCGACCGAAGACGGTGATCTATTACGACGTCTAATCCGCCTCCCTCCGATCACTCGGAGGGATAATTCCGTCGTGTTTCCACTCGCAATTACTCGTGAATATCATTGATTTTGACAATTTGATTACGGGATGGATTCAAAGGGTAAACTGGAGGCGATGTTCTCCGGGAATTACCAATGTCTTGGCGGCACTCAATTGGAAAGGTGTGTGTTATTTGTGATTGCATTTCATAATTGTTTCCAGTTTATAACTATACAAGATGATTACAAATGATGGATTCGATTTTAAAAAATCAGATTTTCGAAGCTACTGCATACATTACAATAATAAATATACAAAGTTTTTTTCCCCCAATGATCAACACCATATTCAAGATTGTTGTGATTGAAATACAATTTTAGTTACTTTTTATTAAGTAGTTACAATTAATATAAATATGTATATACATATGACAGAATCACAACATTAAGTGGCAATTAATTTTTATTAATTATCATTAAAGTATTGCATAGTCATCCAAAACAATCGTGTATATGAAATTTCAGTTCAACTGTTCAGCTTCGTAACGGAGGGAAAAAATCTTTTAAAGGTTTTGACCCAAGTCGCTAAAAATGAAGCCAACGTGTTGTATTGTAATTTTTAAATAATTAATTTCAAACAATAGTGTATAAAAAATTTCAGCTCAATGAGCGCCTTAAAATATGTGAACAAAAACCTTTTCAAGTTTTGACACGCCCAAATGGTCGCTAAGTCGCCCAAAAACGATACCAACGTGGCCGTATTTGTAAGTCTTTGAATAATTAGTTTTAATAAATTAATTTTTTTAATTATAATTAAATTACTGTATTGTCATCCAAAATAAGTGTTATATAAAATGTCAGCTCAATTGAGTGCTTTAAAATGCATTTTATTAACGATTGAAAATTTGAACAAGATAAATATAGAAAGAGTGCTGGTCAAATGTCTCGGAAGAATCAGCGCAGAAGTTGAGGTGGAGTTTCGTTCAAAGTTCACGAAATTCTTGCCACCTTTGAACTTGGAATACCCCAGAGCACGGTATGGAACACTTCACAAATAAATTAAGTTTCAATCCGTATCATTTGCAATTGACACAACAAATAACAGAGGATGACGAGTAAGCATTTGTGCAGCAATTCGAACCATTGATGCTACAAAATGTATGGAACGGACTGGATTATAGATTGGACATATGCCTTGTAACAAGAGTCACACATCGAACATTTGTAACATAAGAAGTCTTGGTATATTTCTCTTCATATTCATGTATCACTTATAGTAATATGGGCTTTTTGATAATATGATTTTTTTTAAATTGAGTCAATCATTTGTGTTCACCTTATTTAATTTTGTTTATTGAGTACACTATTCTTCAATAAAACAAATGCAGCAGTCCTAGGATTTGTTGAAAAATAATATTTTTATATTTATCGAGTATTCTATTCCTTAATGAGAATCTTGTTTAATATTTACTGAACAGTGATTTTTTATGAGATTTACAATATAGAGCTGCCCATCATCAGGTTTTTTAACAGATAAGTCCAGCTTTTCTTTTGTTTTTAATGCCTATCCAGTTATTAATAGGGTTTCTACATTAGCTGAATGATTATGGTCATTAATTCGAGCCTTTATTGTCGAGTTTTATGCCACTGAAGACCCAACGTAGCGGGATTGAAACATGTTAAATCTGTCAAGTCTTGAATTCTTAGTGTTGGCGTGGTGAGCAAGTTTCGGAGTGCCCCGTCCGAAATTTATTCCGAAGCTTTGGAATGCAATAAAAGAACCTTGACAGTGTTTGTAAAGGATTTGCTTATTTATTCCTTTCCTCTCTCCTGCACCATACATCACATATGCGCTATTTCATGGAAAACGATGGCATTGGGGAGCGATTTGCGTAACTTTTAATCGGCAGTGAAGGGATTTATTATAAACCGTACAAATCATCAAGATAAGTGTTAATTTTTTGTATATAACTTTATATATGACGAGCCCCTGGGTCACTGATAATTCTTAAACTTGTTCTTAACTTAGTATTGATGACATATTTATAAGTGTATTATATCAGTGTAAATGGGTATTTTATTTTTTATTATGTCAGAATGTATTTTGCTTGTTTATTTCAGTAAATTAAAATTTTTAGAAAAATAATCTTTTGTTTTCCTTTTCATATGCTCGCGCCCCCTCGTAGATTATCATGGCCCCCTAGGGGATGCGCCCCACAATTGAGAAACGCTGAGCTACAGCGAAGGTGGATATAGAGTGAACGACGAAGATCGGCGTGGAATAACATTGACGAAGATTCCTGAAGATAAAATAGACTAATAAACTGTGGGCTAATATATTTACTGGTCAATATTCAAGAGCTTAAAATTAAATAAATATTCCTTAGTTTAGTTTACAAGTCCTTACAGCCGTATTAACGTTTCTAACCGATTTCTAGTAAAAATGACAGAGGAGAAATTTATAAGTCATTGGAAACTTTCAAAGGGGAGGTTACTTAGAGTATGGAATATTACATTTCACTTTAAGATTTAGAATTTAATATAAAGAGATACTCGATATAAAAGGATACACATGTGTGATCCACTTAATTAATATTCATTTACCTATTTTACTCTATTATTTTAAAAACTCAAGTCTGCACAAAAAATTTTATTTAACCGGTATATCAATTTCAAGAAACTCACAGTTTGAAATAATTAATTTAACTAAAAAGAAATGTTTCGAAATTTAATCTTCGTTGATCCTCCCTGAATTAGTAATTGTAGTTATAAAGGTGTCAGATCGGTAACTTAGAGGTAGCGTACCTGCCTCGTAAACCCAAGGTTGCGGATTCGATCACGGCTGGAATTGATAGATTTTCTGGATTCCAAAATCGTTGGCGTGCATGTCATATGATTCCATGGCGTGTAAAAGATCCCTTAGATATTCGGCTCTGGTACTCTCGGCAAAAATAAATCATGGTAACATTTACCATTCGATTAGAGCCTGAATTTAATAAATAGTGCCACCAATTAAATGACTCTGACACTTAAGGGCTTGTCATGTCTGCAAAGTCTATTCTGCCAAACCGCAGCATGTTTTAAAGGAAAAAATGATATAAGGCTTTTAACTGTAACCTCTAATTTTAATTTAAATCGTTCCTAATGAAAACTAACGTTAAATTTCTATTTATTTATTCATTTATCTACTTTTAATAGTGTTCCCAAAGTATTGTTAATAAATAAATTAATAATTTTTTTACAAATTACAGGGGAAGGGAAGATGTTACAGTTTTCACTAAAACAATAACATCTACCTGTGTGTGTGTGTGGCTTTATAAATTAGCTTATGTTGTTTTTCATTTTTTAAATTCCTTAATGGAGATTTTTACTTTATTACTTTAATTCTTATTTTTATGAGTGAAATTAATGTTTCATCTCGAGTTTAATAACTGATTTTGCATTATTTACAGATTCTTCTTTGAAGCAATCAACATAGCGGAATGGAATTTTAAAATTGCACAGGTACATATGAAAAAATAATAGATAAACAAGTCAACAAGGGTTCAACCATTTTGTTCGCCTCCCGCTTGATCCTTTTTTAATTAATCTGGCTCTTCCGACTCATGTATTTGTTTTAATAATAAATTTTTTGTTTTAGAAGGCTTTCTTCTACAACGGGAATTTCTTATAAATAAAGAATTATGTGAACTATTTTATAAGCAATTCATCCAACCAAACTTTTCTCCTTTATATTCGTCTAGGTTTTAAATAATTAAATTCCTTTACGTGTTTTCTTCCAAGCACTATATATTTAAGCATGTAAATATTCGGAAACTTTAATCAGAAGATACAACAAATATTTTTTTTCTCATTTTAATTGTTTTGGTTTTTTTTTTGTTCTTATTCTTTTTTGTATGATTTTTTAAAATATATTTTTCATATCCTGTATTAGATTTTTTATCATTAATTAGTTGGTGTACCATTTCTTCGCACAGGTGAAAAAATATAACAAAAGAAACGGAAGGATAAAAAAAACATGAGGTCAAACTTTTTAATTATATCTTCATAATTTTAAATAAACTGCAAAGCTTTGGGCAGGAAAATCTACAGCATACCGATATCAAATTAACTTTTCATGAAATGAGTGTTACAAGTTTCTTATTCAAAACTAATACTTAAAATACTCATGAAAGTTTAAACTGTATTCTTTCATGTCTGAATTTCAATAAAAAAAATCGATTCATCTAAACTACATTAATTTGGTTTTCTTCAAAAATTTTAAATTTTCTTTTCAAACTTTTTTTTCTTGTCAAATGCAAAATGAAATCAAAAACTTAAAATAAAAAAAATTGTGTGAGTTCTTATGACTACACGATAGAAGTGAAAACTTCTTATTTATTCTGGGAAGAGAATCAAATTGTTTGGATATAATGCGTTTTCTTTTACGAAATTTTCGCATACGGGTATTAAGTAGTTTTCTTTTTCGTACCCATTTATCGGTAGATATGTTTATTTCAATCATTTTCTATAAGAGGCAACACTTAAATAATTATGCATTCTTATAAATTTTTATATGAGTATATACGATTTGAATGTAAATTAGTCTAATTATTTTAAAAATAGAAATTGCTTATATAGATTATATATATATAGAAACACTCCAAGAAATAATTGCGGGATCGTAATAAAAATTGGCATGAAGGTACATGTTAGCGAGATATGCAAATTATTAGAAATGCAGCGTGATTGCGCATTACGTATAGCCGGTAGAGGGCGTTTAACGTCGTTCTCCGTGGAGTATAAAACAGGATACCAAAACTTGTTTCAATGTGCTAAATCACTTACAAAGAAAGTGTTGAGGTTGACATGCCATTACGTCGTTTTCGAAGACAATATGAGCAGCTGTCGAAGTTTGAGAGGGAGAGAATCATCGACATGATGAAGATGGAAGCTGGGAGGTCAGCTAGGCGAGTAGCTCGTCAATTAGGCCACTCTGATTGTGTTGTGAGGAGGTGTTGGGACTAGTGGATTAGAGAGATGTCATTTACATGAAGACCAAGCTAGGAACACCCTCGACAGACCAGTCGTCGAAAAGACCACCACATCTTACAAAATGTACTTGTACAGCCAACTGCTTCATCGGCCGCTATCCAGGTCCAGGTAGCACCTTCACTAGGGGCCCCTGTGGCTTCTCGAACCATACGAAGGCACCTGGCTGAAGGACATTTGGGAACGCGGCACCCACTACGTATGCTGCCCTTGACGCCCCCCCCCCTCCTCGATGGCTCTGTTTGGAGTGATGCCGCGCAAGAGGAAACTGGACTCAATAGAATGGAACCAGGTCATCTTTAGCGACAGATCCAGATTCAATCTCAGCAGTGATAACAATCGTGCTCGTGTGTGGAGACCCTGTGGTGAACGCTTCAATCCTGCCTTTGCTTTACAGCAGCACACCGCTCCCACAGCTAATGTGATGGTATAGGGTGTCATTGCCTACAACACGGTCACCCCTAGTATTGATCCGTGGCACCATGACAGCCCGGTGGTTTATCCATGACATCCTGCAACCACATGTGTTGCCACTCATGCAACGCCCCCCCCCCGATTTTTGAAGTATTTGTTGACATTTCAAATTTTCTATCTTTTAACGCACTCCATGGGGGGGAGGGTCATAATTCTTAAACTGGATCCATTGGGTGCCTAAGTTGCCGAGAGCAATAGAATTCTGGATTTTTTATCCAAAAAGGGCGACCTGTAACCCCCATTATCCAGTTCACTAGAAACATCTTCGATATCTCCTTTCACACTCATTGGAGTGTCCTAAAACTAGTCTCCGTTCATTTGCATTGTTGATCTATCGTACTGGTTCATTTCTTGAGCGTGAAAATGTCAAAACGCAAGTGCTTGAGCATCAAACAAGAAAATTTTATTCTTCAGGAAGTGGATTCAAACAACATAATAGTCTCATATAACAGTCTCTTGGTGTAAAAATAAATCAGAATCTGTTATTCATTGAAAGGTTTATTTATATGTAATTCAATTGTATTTTTCGGAGAATAAAATGATTATAAAATATTCTTTGGAATGTTAAATTACTCGTATTAGTCTTTTGTAAAACATCAGCATTCGATATAGTATTTATCCTTTTTCACAATAAAATGATTATGTAGAATTTTTGCTTCTTTCTACGCTGAACAAAGCTATATTTGGTTTGAAAGTATTTCTTCTTAAAATCCAAAAGAATGAGAATCAAAGTTTTTAGCCACAATTTGAAATAATACCTTTTTTGCAATATAATCAGAGAGGAAATATTGGTCAGAAGTAAATAGTTGATGAGCAAGCATTTTGAATCTTCACAATTTTTAAAGTGTTTCATCATATATTTACTAACCAGCGCAAGAAGTTATTCATTCATGGTCATATTAGGTCAATATTTTATTTTTTTCTGCTAGTAAGGAAAAAATCAGTATAAACATGAAAATATAAAAAATTATTGTGTGGCTTTCAGAGAATAACCACACGTCATCAAGGCTAAGGATTATCATTAGAGATTACTGCATTGATTTAAAAATGCATTTATATTGGCACTGAAAATATAGCTCTTAGTTAGGTATATTAAAACATAATTTTTTATTAGGTTGAAGTAAGAAAACAAGTTGTACAAAGATCAAGTGATTAAAATTATAGCTTCTTGTGAAGTGTGGATGATGAAAAATCAGTAGTTAAATGTAGCCGCAATTGTTGGCTATAACCGCTGCCACAAATCAAATCAAAGTCATAGAGGCTTTGAGTGTATTCTTGGGGTACAGCAGTCTATGTGGCTTCCAAATATTGCCAAGGTGCATCTGGCACAGCAGCTGGTGAAGTATCCCGGGTCAGTGGTTGGTTGGACCATGCGTTTTTGATTGGCGATAGATTGGGGGTACAAGCAGGCCAAGGAAACAATTCAATCTGATGGGTAAAGAAGAACTTTTGAACATTGCGTGTCACGTGTTGTCACGTATTATCCTGCTGGAATATGACTGATGGCAAGCGCTGAATACATGGAAAGACCACGGGCCCCAATACCTCAGAGATATAGCATTGTCTGTTCTGTGTACCGGTAATTCGGGCTGATACTGGGTGCAGGACCAGTGTAGTAATATATATCGCAGCAGTTCAGCAGCCTCTCACCACGGTGTCTTCAAACTCGAATCCATCTATCGTGATGTTGAAGGCAGAAGCGGGATTCATCAATATAAGCACAATATCGTTCCATTCCGTTGTCCATGTCCGCCGTTCATGGCACCATTGGTGGAGCAAACGCCTGTGGTTCCCATTCAAGGGTAAACTAAGCAATGTATCCCTTGCCGACATTCTATTCTGCTTAAAATGGCGTCGAATTGTACGAGCGGACACCGAATGATGCGTAGCAGACTGAATCTGTTGTGTCGTGGTTCGTGATGTGGCAGCGCAATCCATAATTGCCATAGACACAATGCACTTGTCATCCCGGACAGTGGTGCAGCGAGGTGAGTGTTATCGGTCCATCGTTTCCTTCTGCATCCAGCGATGACAGATCCGCATCACAGTTCCTTGGTTTCGTCCAACACGTGTACCGATTTATATGAAGGATTATGCACAATCCCTATAGTCTAGTATTCTTCGGTCGAATTTGTAAGACGCTTGATATATTCCTCACTGCATAGATAAGTAGCTAATGCAAAAAACGCACGAAAAAACAATTGCCCTACTTCAAATCGACAATCTTTTCTCCCCTTTTGGGTGGCGCTACGGTCGCCCGTGATGTGCGCCTGGGCTATAATGCTGATGATTTGCATATTTCATAGCCGCCAAAGCGTTACGTAAATTTCATATGGTTTGCATGCTTCCTTCATTTTCTGTGTCCAGCAGTTTATATATAGGGAGAGTGTGAAAAAATAGTAGAAATTGCAAAAGTAATAATATGTGTCAACCCATTCACTGTCATGTAAAATTAGAGCGTCTTGCCCTGGGTACCAAGGTTTTATTTTAAAAAATGACGGAATTTTTTAAAATATAATGATATTAAGTTACGGATATAGTATTGTAATGGCATGTACATTAATTTTTATAGAAAAAAACACGACTGTTTTTTTTTTTTCATTAACGATTTTCATATACAGCGATTTTCTTTTCGTTTTGTTTGATTTCTTAAGCTCGTCATCTAATTTCATTTAACAACAGTCAGATGAGTAACGTTATGAGATTTTCATATAGATTTATTATGATCCTCGCTGGTAAACACTTATAAAGCGATGGTAGTTACAAAGAGTTGTAAAATAATAAAAATAGACTGATAAGTAGTAATGAATAGATCACAAGAAAACCATCTATTGGCACAAGAAAATCGCTCTACTCTACCTCGAAATCTTCCTTCAGAATGCATACAAGTTCTATAATCAAAGAAATCGAGGAAATAAAAAGATGAGGATGCGTCAATTTAGGGAATCACTTCTTATGCATTTATGTGATGGCGACGGCATCAATGCAGGAGAAAGCAGCAACTATAGTAAAAATACAACTGATTTTCATTACTTAGGACATCTTCCTCTAGAAAAAAAAGATCTCTACAAAGCCATGTCAAATGTGTACAAAATAAAAAATAATAAAAAGCGTAAGGAGAGACTAGGCATTCCCGTCTATTTTGTCCCAACAACCAGCATTTTGCGTTGATCCCTGCTTTAAAGCTTATCATTCCCAGCAACATCAATAAAAATAGTTTTTTAGTTTTGGAATACATTCATATATATATGTGGCACATACTACTAGATAACTGTTAGCTGGCAGTTTTGGTATACACGCTTAGCACAGATATCCCGCAGTTGGCTGTGAATGTTTTAAAAGGAAAAATCACTACTGAAAGATACCTAAGTAGCATCTCCGAATCAAAAGGTGACGCTAAATACAGTAATCGTTAGTCAGTCGAGAATAGAATTTCTGATGTTGGCGTGATGTTAAGTTTGGAGAATCAGGTACATTTCTAGCATCATTTTCATCACTTAAGTGTGGTTGGAATTTTTGAGGTCCGTTGCCAATATGGTTGCCATGTTGGTTCTGGGTGTATTTCTTTACATAATGTTTTAACATACAATAAATTAATTGATACTTAATTTAAGAATTATGTATCAGCTTTAAAATATAAATGAAGAAACAAAACAACATTCCTGAGACATTCAGTAACTGGAAATTTAGAAAAATAAATTTTGAAAAACGGTAAGTATTTTAAAAATCTTTCGAAAAGTTTTTGGAAATCTTTAAATGTACTTAGTCAATTATTTTTTTTCTTAAAACATTTGAATTATAAAACTTGTAAAGAAAGCTAGAAAAGTTGTGACGGACCTATACGGTTTTTCACTAACCTCTTATTTTTCTCTTTAAAAATCAAAGTATTTATTTCAACCAAACTTCATCGAGAGCCAAGCGTGGTTTATGTAAATAAGGAATATTATATAAATTCGGTTTTCGCGAGTTGAAGGGAGCTAAGTAAGAGGAAGTGAGAATTGGAGATCGGGAAGTCGACACGTAGTTGTTGACAAGTTAAGCGAGCTTGATACGTTTTGATGTGCGAGAAGAGAAGCGGATTAAAAGTATTGAAATTCATTATTACGAAGCGTGGAGTCTTCGTCAATTCATCAAACTAATTTGAGTGCCTGAAGTTCGTCACGAAGGAACTGCAGCAGTAAATTATAAGGTTAGTGACTTTGATTAAGTAAATCAGATTATTAGTGTGAGGCATAGTTGTAATTGTGCGCGTTTAAGCTGTCCTAGATTCAGTTGAAGTTCTGTATTATTATCCACTTGTATTGATATCTCACCTCTGCACTCTACTCTCGTTTATTTATCTTAATTAGAATTGTGTTGTGTCTGATCTTATATACTGATAAGCATCAATAAATTAGTTTGAACCGGAATTATGTCTTTTGATCATTTAAGTTCACCTACACAACTAGCCGGGGTTTCAGATAGACAGGAAGGTATTAATGTAAGGGGTGGCTACAGGTCACCACAAAATTCGAAGTTGCTTTTAAACTATAACTTAAATCAACTTGAAGGCTATTAAGAAAGGATCAAATAATTTTGAATCAAGATCAAGAGACAATAATAACATTTCAATTGACCTCTATCCATCCAAGTCAGGATCTTCGAGCTCCGACATTTTGAACATGCATCAATTAGGGCCGGGGTGGCGAAAATTTATAGGTCAACGTGCCATTTTTTCTAAAGAAATATTTAATGAGATATAGACGTCCCATCAAATCATTTTGACTTGTGATTATTGGGAAAATAATAAAACTAAATGCACAAACAACTCCAAATTCTTTATTTAATACGAAAAACAACATTTTGTACTTTATAGTAGTAAATGTTTTCGTTATACATGTATATATATATATATATATATAATTCAAACTAAATTAATATTAGTGTGTGTGCTGTTGCAGATTAGATGAAAAATAACTTATATTAGGATTGTAAAATATTACTTTTAGCAGAATGCATGCTGAATTAGAGTCATCTGCCAAACGGTTTCCAAGCATTAAAGATCTCAGGTGTAGTAGATGAAAATATGCTTAAAATAGCAGGATCCAGCTTCTTCAAATTGTTAAACGTGTCTGGAAACGAATTCCATGTTTCCAAAATTTCATGACTAACATATTTACATATATTGCTTGCTAATATTTCTGTTTCAATCAATTCCAACTTTCTCCGTTTTCTACAAATTTTTGAATCCATTTTGAACTAGACTGGAAATAAATCAGTTGCATTTCTAAATTTTCAATTTACAACCAATTGAATTGGAACTAGTTCAGTTTATTAAATGAAGTTACATCAGAGTACGTAAAAAAACTTGAGCGTTTCCGATCATTCTTAGAACTGAGAAAATCACTGAAAACTGCGACCAATCACTCGCGTTTTTTCGTAATACTGTGACGGATCTATACAGTTCCCTCTACTAACCCCTTGGGGATTCCTTTTGGGCCATCATTTTTTCAACCAACTTTCTCCGAGGACAGGAAGCGTGATTATGCAAAATTAAGTTTAGATATATATTTTGTATTCGCGAGTTGGAGAGTTAGTGAAGTGAGAATAGATGGGAAGTGAAGTGAATAGATGAGAAGAGAAGTAAATCTGCAGTGAACCGTGCGTTTAAACAGTGTACGAAGCGAGAAGGTGGAATATTAAGAAAGTGCTTAGTTTAACTGATTGGAGCCGTGTTAAAGTAAAAGTAAGGATAAGAATACCGCGAGAGTTCAGGTGTGATCTTATTTCAAGTAGAAGTTAGAGAGTTAAATTATTAGCACGGTCATAAATTAAACAAGCTTTGTATAAGTTATCGTAAAGATAGATTTGCATGATCGAATATATTATCCCCACGCCATCTTGTCTCACATTCGTGCTCTGACTGATCAAAATCATCTTATTTAGAGTGTTGTTTCTGAGTTGATATAGTGATAAAAATAAATAATTGAAGTTCATCATGTAGTCTGAACATTTAGTTCCTTCCAGACATATAGCCGGGTCACAGGGAAGAAGGGATGTAAATTCTTTATAATACTTCATATTGAACTTCGTTATTTTGAATTAAAATGCGAACCGATTTGATCAGTAGCGTGCCCAAAATATTTTGTCACGTGCCATTAGTTCGCCATCCCTGAACTAGGGTTTGCAGCCCAAGGATCCTGGGATTTAAATTTTGTCTGCATTATATTTAAAAAAAATTTTATATATATATATATATAGAGAGAGAGAGAGAATGAAACACGTACGTACAACTTTTTTGTGCAATTATTTTTTCGTATTGATAAATATATTGAAAAAATAATCTAATGGAACAATTTTAAAGTATAATTACTAGACTAAGATGAAATTTAAATTTTTTTCATTTAATAATCCCCGTTTACAATGAACTATTTACTAAAAGATTGCATACAAAAAGCATTAATAGACACACAAATACAGATAAATCACCAAATTCATCTCATGAGGAAATTCAAATGTTATTTGATATAATTACTGCTCTTGTACCAGTAAAAGCAACTATTGAATCACTCTGCCGTCGAGATAGCAATCTGTTTATAGCAGGCGTAGGCATAAATTTTATGCTAAAGAAGCTTAAAGATAAAAACAATGCTTTAAGTAAAAAAATATATGCAGCTCTCATTTCTTGTATGAGAGAACATCGCGCAGATGTAAGTGGTTTACTACAATACTTAAACAATGGTGTAAGCAATGTCTCGGGAATACATTTTGTGTTACAGTTCCTTCTTCAATTAAATGCCATAAATTAATAGTGAACCTGCTTCGAAGACAACGTTTCAAATCCCACTGCATTACTAACTGCTCCTGAAACTGGATTTTCTATTTCAAATGAGGTAACACTTGAAATTGATTCACATTCTGATTCAATTACTGAATCCTTTTGCACACAAAAAGTGTAGTAGAGGAACTAGATAAAGTTTTCAAAGAGGAATATGCACCAATGCAGCCTATAATATTTGAGACACTGTCATCAAAAATTAAAAAAGAAATGTCACTTTTTGAAAATGGAGGGAGACGGGGTGACTACTGTAGTGTAGTGACGCAGTAGCGATTACCATCCCTCAGTTTAATGTTAAAAAACAAACTCTTTACATTCTGGTTTAAACAATTATTATCTGGAATACAACATTGTGATATTAAACAGTGTCCAGTTTAAGAGTCAGTCTGGGCCTGCCAAGCCGTTGCGCCGTTTAATTTTATCCGCTTTCCTTCGTTGATCCTTTTTGCTCCAGAAGTTCAATGCATCAGACTATTTGTCCCGAGGGCGCTCACCCCGCAAATCACCAGAATTGACGACAAAATACTTTTTCCTTCGCAACCAGGAAAGCAAGAGAAGAGAGTTTTTCAGTCTTGAGGGCGCTAGCCTCCACATTTTTTTAGTTCCGCAAGATCAGGAAATGTGAACCGCTCGTCTTTTCTTCTTTTCATTCTCCCGAATCGACCCTTTTAAACTCCAGGGGTGGGTCACCTACACGTCCCCTCGCCCTCTCTCATTGGTGGGCCCCAAACTTTACATTCAGCCCCTCGGACTCATTTGCACACCACTGGTGTTGACCGAACAATGGCCCTAGTTCTTCTCAATCTCTCCCGCGACAAAGGCTTGTCCAACATCTGCACTATAATTCGTCTCGGCACTAGTTTTCTTTTGAAGTCTACTTCTACCACCGTCCGTGGCGCAAGAATCCTCAGTCAGATAGGCTCCGTCAAGGGGACACACAAACGGACTATGTCTTGTTCATTGTGTGTTCGGACACTCAGGCATCGAAAGTTATGAAACAAATAGGGTAATGACTTCCAAACCATTCTCAAAAATATTTCGGATATTTTATGCCCCCGGCGTAAAAGGTGAACCACCTGTTCCTTTATAGACACATGTGGTTTTATATTACATTGTCCCAGACGGCTAACTGGCCCTCCATATGTCAAACTTGACATGTATGAAGGGGTATGAGTTCTGTTAATGAGCCGTCGTCACACTACCTTGAAAAAGCATATTCCTATTTAATGATAATACAGCCTACTAGTGTGGAATTGGATTGAGCATTTTCTTCAGCAGGACAATTTGTAACGAAATGTATTTATATCCAAATCCCGGGATTGGGATAATGTAATCCCGGGATTTAAAATGTAACACCGGATTGCAAATCTTATCATAAGCTATCTTTGAGAGTAAGAAAGTCAAATACGTTACCCAATTGAAACGAGCCAGTTACTTGATTAATCGCTTTCATCACAGTTGAAAAAGCTAGGCACAATTAAACATTATTATTATTAGGCCTGTTTCAAAATTATTCTATCTAGCACCAATAATTCATTCTATATTACTTGTAATCGGAATTGCTGTGGGTCTTGATATGGAGGTAAGATGTTTTAATGATGGAAGATGTTTTAAAATGAATAGCATGTTCGAATCAAGTTTCCATTAAAGACTATCATGTAGAGGGGTTATTACCTTTCACATATCACGACTCAAGGTTCTCACATGGACGTGATGTGGATGTGGAAAGATGGATACTAGCTTATGTGTCAGAATTAAATTATGTTTTAGCAGTGGGTTCCGTAGATTTTTGAACTAAGAAGCAACAACCAAACGGAGCGAGTGTCTACCAATGTCACGCTCTAAAGCCACACGAGTGCTATTGGCAGAATGACCAGGGGAACCGAGGTCACCCGAAGAGGGCTTAGAGCCACAAACCAATCTCACAGGAAACAACTGCTCCCACGTCCAGTGTTTTTTTTTTAATCTAAGTTTACATTTTAAACAGCACAGAAAACAGTAAAATAACATAATGCAAATTTAAAGATAACTGCACGATATACATACATGTACTCGTATACATAATACAAATATATAAAGCTAAAATAATAATTTAAAAAAAAAAGTATAAAGAGTATAAGAGAAGGAAGAAGGAATATACATTATTCCAGTATTCTGATAAATGCATCAAAAATTATAAAATTATGCAATACAAATACAGCATACATATCCAAAACAAATAGAAAAAAGGGCATAAAACAACAATAAAAAAGTTTTTCTTTCGGTTCATGTTTTCACTTGACGCCATCACTTGATACTAGTTGATACTTTTTCCTCTTAATTTGTCTTTCAGTTTAAAGAAAAATGATTCAGAGTATCGGAAGGTGGATTATTCATTGACGAGGGCTGTTGGAGATGGACCTCATAATTTTGAACTACGGTCAGGCGACGATGACGACACTTGAGCTGGCATCCAATTTCCCTAATTTCCACACCACGCCAATGGGAGGACGGAGCCACAACACACTTTACGTGCATCAAACTCTTTTTAGAACGGGTCTTCACTGTGGCTAGGGCTCGAACAAGTGACGCGATAGCCAAAAGTTCGTGACCACGACCATTAGGCTACCTGGCCATAAATAACCAAACGAAAAAACACATTTAGGTGGATAAAAGCCTACATAGCTCACTATCCCCGTCAACTTCATCATCTGATATGGCTCAAAAGTATAAGGCCCACAAGAAAGGTACACACAAGGGGCACACACATGCAAAAAGTTTTTAAAAATTCTTCAAGCTCTCATTGTGTGCGTCCAGCGAGATACTACATGTGAATTGTGATAATTATAGTTGTATGTATTTCTATCATATCATTAATTAAACCAGAGCTTCTCAAACTTTCAATACCAATTCTCAATCATAATTTTCATCGCGTCTTCCCCTTCCATACGATAACAATGTATTTATTGAATTCAATAATAATGTACTTTGACTTAAGCTACAATAGGACTTTAACTATGAACCGTACAAATTTTCAAGATAAATATTATAAAGTTTGTATATAACTTTATGACAAGCCCATAGAGCCAATGGTAATTATTAAAATCGCTCTTAACTTAGTTCTGTTAAATTAATTATGAAATACTTTGTGCAGTACTGATATATTAGTTTAAATGTGTATTTTATTGTTTATTATGTTAGGATGTATTTTTTTTTGCTTCCTTTTAGTAAATTAATAATTTTTCTAAATTATCTTTTGTTTTCGACTTTTCGATATACTCGCCCCCCCCCTCGTAGGTTATCATGCCCTCCTAGGGGGAACGCTCCACAGTTTGAGAAACGCTGAATTAAACAAATACTTTTCAATCAAGAAACAAAAACCGCACTCAATGTTAGCACACTTAGTCGCATAGGAACTTAAAAATTCGAAAGAAAAGCCTATTCTCGTCCGTTTTTACAATAAATCTACTTAATCAATAACTATATCCATTCTCTAATACCTTTAAAGATCTTTCTAAAGATCAAAATACTACAACCGCCCACACATTTAGCGGAGTCTTCAATACTTTTCCACGATCTTCTTGAAACGAATCTAATCTTCATATTTCCGCCAATGGTGTTCGGTAAACAATCTTCAGTAACCGGTGACATTTGGAATTCCAGGCGCTGGAGGGGAGACCTTTCAACGAAGAATATGCATTCTCTTACCATGAAGGAAAGAAGGCAGGGGGTAGGAGGGATAAACGAACCGAGACCCGGGAAATAAAATTATTCCGGGAGCGTCCATGCTCTCCTTAACTATCGTCCCCAAAAGAATATGCGCATTAGGGGGCAAACTTCCCTCGTCCCTAAATAAGGGTTTCTGTTTTCAAGTCACGGATTTTGTCCCAGAGTTCCTCTTAATGACGTTTATCCCTAAGATGCTCAATGTGCCGTTACACCCCCAACCCGCACACTTCTTGGAGATCATTCCGGTAGACATTAGTGACCACCTTTTTGGGAGGGAGAGAGTATGTAAACATGCGATTTGTTTTGCAGATTGTCTCGATCAAATAATGCTAATTTAGACTGTGAAAGTAGAGTTCTTAGCTTAATAAATAAAATGAAGTTAGGAAATGTAGCCTTAAAACAGCAGACTGCCTTCTGGGCCATGAAAACATCCTTCAGAAATTAGATTATATTAAGAGAATATATGTTTTTATTTCTATTTAAATTATTTATTTTAATAATAATATCATTTATTTGTAATTTAAATAATGGTTTATCTATATTAACAACCATGCTTATTACTTTCCGTTATTGTTAAAATTCTAACTTTTAAACTCATACAACATCAATTTTCAAGTATTAAATACCCCCTAGAATATTTGAAATGGTTTAAAAAGAAGAATTGAGTGGAGAATTTTAATTTTATATAAATCCTCACACATAAATTCTTTGTCCTTTTCCGGCTTACATAACTGAGATATTTTGGTATTTTCTTAGATAAGAGTTGATAGGATTGTAGTAAACAAATAAAAAAGCTTTCTTTCACAAATAGGTTTTCCCTCTGTAGAAAAATTTCGCCCGTACAAAAAACGTTTGGACGTTTGAAAAAATCAACAGTTCTCATTTAGTATTAAGACAAGCAATTATACACCTTTCTTAAGAAAAAGATTATAGGGATCCCAAACATTTTAAGTAGCCGCGGTAGCCAAGTGGTCAAGGTATTGGATCATGGCTAGCGTGTCATGAGTTCGAGCCCTGTACCACTGAAGACCCGCCGTGTAGGGGAGAGATGCACGTTAAATCTGTCGAGAGCTCAAACATCCTCCCTTTGGTGTGGTGTGGTAATTAGGAGAGGGAGTTCCAGCTCATGTGTAAACCACGTCACTTGACCATGGTTCAAAATTACGCGGTCCGCCGCCAAAAGTCCTCGTGTAACTGAACAGTGAGACGTAAATAATCACTCACTCACCCAAACATTTTAATATCATATATAATCATTTTATATTTTATACTATCTGTGTAAAAATTGCTGTTAATTCAGAATTACAGCCAATCACGTTTTAGAACCAATAGCCATAAATAAATAACTTTAAGCGTTACTAGTAATCTAAACTAAAATTCGGGGGGGGGGAGTTAAAATTAGCCTTTAAACTAATATTCCTCGTCAGAGCCCAAGTGTCTCTCTCCTGGGAGGAAACTAGATGTCAAAATTACTTGCGGCAATTGGTATCGCCTATATGGTGCCACACTAAACAGTGGTATTAGCTTCTGGAGAATGTGCCAAGGTGGTGACCAATGGTGAAAATACCAATCCACAGCCCCATTGGAGAAATTGGGGAAATTAATATAAACTCTTAATGAAGTTTTATGAAAATATATAGTGAGTAAATAAGTTTTGCTGTCACATTTTATCATTCTTTATTACTTTCATTCTCTACGTATTTCTAAAGCTGCTCGATATCCTAATCAACATTTATTCCACTTTTACAGAGTTTTATTAATGGAAAATAAAAGTGATATCGGGTAGTCTAAGAGCACGTATATAGAGGTGTGACACAAAAGAAAAAAAAACTGGTCCAATAAATCATTGTACTTACAAAATCAGCTTTTTGTGGCACTATAATCTTCAAAGTAGTCTCCTTAAGCATTCACACACCTCTGCATTCGATGCTTCCATTGCTGGTAACAGTTCTGGAACGAGGTTTTTGGAAGGCCCTTCAGGAGGTTCTCCGTTTTTGCCTGAACCTCTTCAGCTGAGGTAAAATGGGTTCCCTTTAAGCAAGATTTAACTGTAGAGAATAAAAAAGCCATATAGAGCTAAACCAGGGGAATAAGGAGGATATCCTATTAGAGTTATGTTTTTTTTTGGTCAGAAACCGCTTGACTGATAGTCAGCAGGTGCATTGTACTGGTGTAATAACCATCCATTACTGCAAAATTATGGCCTTTTTCTCCCAATGTTTTCACGAAGTCTTTCTAGCACTTCAATGCAGTAGTGCTTATTAACAGTCTGACCACTGGGAATCACTCAATCATTACAATTCCATTAATGTCGGAAAAAAGAATGAATATTACCTTGAATTTTGATTCTGGCATGTGTGCTCTTTTGGGACTTGGGTTTTCTGGAGACTTCCACTGCACCGATTGGCGCTATCTTTCTGGGCCATAGGTAAAACTTCATGTTGTCGTGACCGAAAGCCAACCCTTACACTACTGTCTCCCTATCTATGTGAAAATACTACTGGAGGTGTAGGCGGACTTAAATAATCAAAAAACATAATTGCAAATCAAATAGATTTATTGATTGTAATCAACAACATAAGTTTAGACACACACAATTCAATTAAGAAAAACAAATAAGAGTGGAGTACGAAACGGGGAATCACTACTAGCGGAATATTCAGAACTTCAACTGAATCTAGGAAAGCTTAAACGCGCACAATTACAGCTACACCACGTACGAATATTCGCAATATCTTAAATAAAATCACTGACCTTTTATTTTACATAGGCTGTTCCTTCGTGATGATTCCTGCCTTTTTAATGGCTGGAAGAATGGGTGAAGAATCCACGCTCTGTAATAAGAATTTTTCTTTCTTCAATCCGCTTCTCCTTGCGTAGCTTCACACTTAACTGGCTATCTACGATTGTCAACAACTTCGTGCTGACCTCTCGATCTTTAATTCACTTAACTTCACTCTTCCTATCACTTCACTTTACTTAACTTCTTTAACTCGCGAAACCCAAACTTATATAATATATCTTATTTGCATAAATCACGCCCGGCTCTCGTTGAAAATTGGTTGAAATAAATAAATTATCTTTAGGAAAATAGAGGAGGTTAGTAAAAGACCGTATAGATCCGTCACAATGTCTCATCACATGCTACAACAGATCCCAACAAATTTGGCTCATTTGCAATGTATTCTAACAAAACATTTGTTCTCAACTACACTCTTTTATCAAGCTATACACTTAGTCTCGTTTTTCTTATGTCACTCCTCTTACATTCACATATAAAAACTGTAAATTGCAACACCTTCAAAAAACTTCAATATCATGAAAATCGTACAATAAATAGAGATGTCGGCAATATATAAAAGATAAGACAAAAGATATGCAATGCATATCTATTTAATCAGTATATCTCGTTTGTCATCTAAGGTAACAATAGGAATTCATCTAGTCACAATATCGATGATTCTATTAAGGATTAATATTGCTGATTTATTACCGTTGACTTCAACAAGCGTTTATTTCTCCACACGCGTAAATTAATTGCACAAAGTGTACTGTGTCTCGGCCGAAGGTCCCTGGTGTAAGAGGGTTCGAGGAAAAAGCAGACATGATAATAAAATAATTAAATTTATTTCCTCTTAAGTACACTTTACAAAACCTGTAATTTTGTAACTTAACTCTGGGAGCAATAAGAAATCCTAACCAGTTATCAGATAACTAAATTATCGAAACTACTTATCTTGATTCAAGCTCCTTGTATAATCATTTTTAAAGCCCAATAGCATGTTAGCTCCAAGTATGGTTACTTAAACATTTCCTGGCGGATTCTCCGTCGAATATTAATCTAAAGATGTGCGACCACCAGTCGCTGTTTACTAACCCCGTGAATTCAACTTAGCGATCAACGCTTAACCATTAACTCATATACTTATTGACTGGCACATAAATAGTAGTTACATTTGCATAAAATCAAGTTATCTCTATGGAACGTGGTCTTAGAATATTTTCCGCAAGAGGATTAGTAGAAAACATGAATAGAACCCGTTATAACTGGTTATTATTTGCTGTTTTGTGAAGTGCTCTAGTATCTGAAGTTGCTTTATTCCTGTTATACAATTCTTCTTCCATTGAATAAGCATTTATTTCCCGAATTAGTTGAATTAAAGATACAATGAATTGAAGTGAACTACACTGGTGTGCAAAAATTAAGGACGAGACGGTTTTTTCAATATAACTTTGTACAAAAGCATTCCAAATCAACACATTTAATACCGTAAGATCCCCAATACGTAAGGACATGAGTAATGTAAGCAACACTTACTAAAAGAGAAATCAGAGGGATAAAAAGAAGCTTTATTGAAAAAGTAGCATGGAGCGCAATGCGACTGAAGGCCGAAACATCCCTGTGATGGGTGTCCAGCAAGAAATATCCGGTCTTTAGTAGGGGATATGATCTCCCCTGACTGCTAGGCAGGTTTCACAGCGTCTGCCCATGCTGAGAATGAGGGTGTCAATGAGTTGTTGAGGCATTGCTGCCCATTCGTCTTGCAGCGCCAATCGAAGCTCCGGAATCGTTACTGGTGGTAAGGTACGAGCTGCCAAGCGTCTGCCTAGAAAATCCCATACATGCTCGATGGGATTGAGATCCGGAGATCGTGCCGGCCAATCCATACGTTCAATATCCTCACTCTCTAAGAGCTGTTTGGCAGCTACTGTGCGATGACATGGTGCATTGTCGTCCATGAAAAGGAACTGCGGACCCATAGCGCCTCTAAAAAGACGCACATATGGAAGAAGAATCTCGTTACAATAACGGGTCCCGTTGACTGAACCTGCGTCGAAGATGTGAAGGTCTGTACGACTACCAAGCATGATACATCCCCAAACGAGAACACCGCCACCTCCATACCTGTCCCTTTCAATGATGTTCGAGGGATGATTGCGGCTTCCCCGCTCTCTCCAGATGAGTATGCGAGGATAATCGCTACTCAGACTGAATCTGCTCTCATCTGTAAAGAGTACTCGTCCCCATTCATTGTCTCTCCAATTCCGGTGTTCCGGCACCACAGAGAACGCCTTCTCCGATGGCAGGCGTTAGAGGTACACACCGTACAGGGCGTCGTGCAAACAGACCACCACCGTGCAGTCTTCTGGCCACGGTAAAACGCGATATCGGTCGTCCAGTCGCCTGTGTCGTGTGTCTAGCGATTTCTCCCGCTGTCTGCCGCCTGTTTCTTCTGGCCTGTAAGGCAATATACCGGTCATCTACGGGTGTGGTTCCTCGTGGACGACCACTACTGAACCCCCGGATAGCTGTTCCTGTAGTTTGAAATTGTCTCCAAAGTCGTGAAACGATGCTGTGAGCAATTCCGAACTCTGCAGCCACACTTGTCACACTGCGACCTTCCTCCAACTTCCCAATGATTCGACCTCGGGTAAAAGCATCCAGATGTCGTCTAACAGATTGATTATTCGCCATTTCTCGCTGAGGCAGCAACTCGGTGTGATTTTAACTGCTATACGATGTGCAATCTCTTTGCCAGAAATACTAATCTTACACCGACAACATGCTTTACTACTCAGACACTCCCCCATTACGTCTACCTGCATATCTGCGCATGTGCTACCGTACATCACCTCACTTAATCTCCTGATTGGTCTTTCTGTCCGCTCTGCCTCTTCGTTCAGCTGATATGCTAATTTTTCGACTTCGTCCTTAATTTTTGCACACCAGTGTATATTTTCAAACTTCGTATTTCATAGCGTCGTTGAACGCAGTCGAGGTGAGAAAATTTAATATTCTGAGTGTGTATATTTTCAAAAAAAGGAATATCTGCCCAACAGGTGGTTCGTAGATTTATTTTTGAATGTGATGGTTTTAAACTTAGAATAACTTCTAGCTCTAATTTGAATTATTTACCGTAAAATCCAGCGTATATAACACACACCATCGCACCCTTATTTTCGAGCGGTAATTTTTAACTTTTAGGAATATTCCCACACTCCCCCTTTTTTACGAAGGAACCTGAAATGTATGTGCTCATTGCTCTTATGTTTTCAAGTCATTTATTCGAGGTAATATTAACAGCTTTAGAAAAAATAGTTTACTTCAAACTACAACCCTTTAAGTTCATAGGGAATGTCATTTCTTTTAAATTAACAGTATTTCAATATATCTAGAGATCTAATTTTTTTCTATGCTCATCTTTTTTTTTATTATTTTTAAAGCTCTCATTCATAAACCCAGCGTATAATGCTCACCCGTAAATTTCGATCTTATTTTTTTGTGTTCAAAGTGCGCATTATACGTCGGATTTTACGGTAGTTAAAATTGTAGATAAGCTCTGAATTCTACTCCCCTACATAAAAAACCATGTGACATAATCTGCAAGGTTGGATGAGCTGTTTAACTTCCTTTTCTTTTCTTTTTTTTTTGGCATTAGTTATGAGACTAATATTGTGTTTGAAAATGTATTTGCGTCCATTGCTTCCTACCCCTTGCCCCCTCCCTAAAAAAACGGCACTTATTGACAACTCATATTTGAGGCCGATTTAGAAAATATTACCGTGGTTTCGTGTTAAACGAGGCAAATTTTGAAGGAACAGAGAAATGTATGTTGCTTCACCTTTTTATAATATCCTTAATTAATTTTTCATAAAATGTATAAAGTGTTGGTAAATGATGTACGTCGAAACAGTACAATAAGTTTGAAATGAAATAAATAGAAAGTCATACAAAACTAGGTCAATCTTCCTTAAGATTAATTAATTAATTAATACAAAGGGCAATTTTCAGACAGTGAAATCGAAATTGACTTTTAGGTACTGTCTGGGCCAATAGTTAATTTGACAGTTGCGAGCAACCGGCGGTCGACAAATTTCATGAATGTGTTTTGCGGCGAAAGCGGCAGCAGGCGTGGAAATTATAATCTTACTTATAAGACAAAAAGTGTAAATCTGTTCTGGTCGGGAGGTTCCAAAAGCCACTTAATTCCCTAACCAGTAATTAATGGTATACGAATCGTTAATTTCCTCCTCGCTTTGTTTCCCCCCTTGAATTCTCCGCTTGAGATAATCACTTTTTATGAGCATAAAACTGAGGAAGATCAAACCTGAAAGGTTGGAAGATTTTAGAAGTCCGTTATTTTTTGGCTTGAATATTTTTCTAACTGCCTTAACCAGAAATATTGGAGAGCCCCAAGAATTGCGTCATATGATAATATGACTCAAAAACTAATTCCCAATCTTTAAAACCACTCTTTGATGGGTCGCAAAGTTAAATATTTATATATTTCTGATATTTCTACCATTAATCTTTAATTAATTTTGTCATATGAATATTGACTTTTTTAGAAAAAGAGAGATTATGCATGTAGATATATGTGCGAAAAGAAAAATTAAACAAAGTAAAAAATTATGCCGGTAAAATAATCTATTATTCAACAAAAATTACCTCAATATTTTTTTTAAAAAATGCTTTCTGTACTTTATTTTTAACTCCTTAACTGCCACCTGCATATATATCCGTCTATCTCAACTAGCACGTTGAATGACCCAGACGTATATATACGTCCTTCCAAAATACGATTCTTTTCTTTGTGTTGCCTTTAGTAAAACGATTCAGAAGGCTTTGGAATACAACAAAATGACCTTGACAGTGTGTTTGTGTGTGTATTGTTTGTGTATTTGCGAACGATTTATTTATTTCAGAGAAAAATTTGCTTAGTTGTGCTTTTTCCCTCCCCGCAAAATACTTCATTTGCCCTTCTATGTGAAAAACCGAGGCAGTGGGGAGCAAATCGCTTAACATTTAATCGTTAAAATATGGCTCACTACTTTATCTTGATTTGATATCATTATCAAAGGCAAAATGTTACAAATCTTTTGCGGAAAAAATATACAAAGTAATATGTATCGTGTATTTTAAAGAAATTATTTATTTAAGTACCAAAAAGGGATCATTTATATATATAGTCTGATAACATAAGCGAATTTTTATTTAAAAAAATAGCAATCAGAATCTATTATAGTTAAAATATTTTTTCCCCTTCAAAAAGAAAAATTTTCATTCACATTACTTTCTTTCATTTTCTCCTTATAGCTTTACTGCGTTTACTCTATATTTGCAGAAAAACAGGTTTTACAGATGAGCTGAAACACAAGACGTGTGTTATCCCAAAATAAATAGCAAGGAAACGCATTTTTTACCAATTAATTATTTTTCTTTTCTTTTCTTTCTTTCTTTTTGTTTTATTTATTGATTTTTTCCAGCGAAATAGGAACAAATTGGATTTCATTAACAATCCTTTAATAAGAAAGGAAACAAATGCGTGTTTCATGTTGCTCAAGGGAAAAAAATAACATCCATCAAATAAACAATTAAATTGCATTTAACGGCATTGGGCTATTTATATTTATATTTTTCCAAGTAATTTATCTTTTAATAAAGAATAAAGAAAATTTTATAGCTATAAAAATGTATAAAAATGAGTATCTTAAATATTGCTCTTTCGAAAACTGCCACAAATTACTCCCTATAACAAGAGAAAAAAACGACACACCAAGGAGTTAGTTGCCCGGTTGTAATGAAATTTCCTATTCAAAGACATTTGTACCGAGCATGCAAATGATTAAAATTTGGTGTCCAATGAATGAATAGCGAGAGCTACAGCACATCGGGCCTGTGCACTCAACAGGTGTCTATAAGAAGTGATTCTCAATCTGATGGTCAAAATTTCTATTGCATTGCGATTTAGGATACCTTTCAACGACTGAAAAAATGCTTCGCTGTAGGATTCGAGCTCATTATGAGCGACTGTCAGAGTTTGAAAGAGATCGTATCCCTATACTGAAAGAGGCAGATTGGGCAGATCGTAGAATCGCTCGTCATATGGGTTGAAGCGATGCGGCCATTAAAAGATGCTGCCAAGAATGGAAGGACAATGGAAGGTTTCAGCATCATGATGGTAGCGGTCGACCTAGGGGCACAGCAAGACGGGAGGATAGATGGATTGCTTGTCAGATCAGCTGTCATAGAACCTGATTCATCGTTATCAAACATCAAAAATGCAAACCGCATACGAGTGTCCACCATGACCATTCACAGATGGTTGTTAGAGCAAAATTTATGCTCATACCGACCGTTACACCACCTGCCACTCACGTTTGAACAGTGTCAAGCCAGATTACAGTGATGCTTGACTTTATCAGGTTTGGATCATGCTGACTGGAGACGTATAGTGTTTAGCGACGAATCCTGCTTCCAACTGTGTCCTGAAGATCATCGAAGAGGGGGAAATTTAGCGAACATCGAAGAACTTTAAGAGAAAATTTAGCTTTTTCATGAACGCTTACATTAATCTGAGAACTTATCTCTAAAAAGCAATAAAGTTCTATGAATAATAAACTAAATATTCATAAAATTCAATGAATAATAAAAATTATAAAAAGTCTTCAACTTTTAATTGTTTGACAAAATCTAAAAGGAAATAATAAGATACACATTGTAAGAAAATCCTCCAAGATTAATAAAATACAAAAACAAGAGCATTATATTGATTTCCTAATCCTAATTTCTTAGATTCAACATTTTATGGAAGAAATAAAGTAAATGAAAACAGAATTATATATGATTGAAGTTTTTTCAGGTTTTTAATACCGACTTACCTAACAAATTCACTTTAAATAACCATAATACACTATATAACATAAAAGTTATGTAGCAAGAAGGATTTATCCTGCTACGTAAGAACATTCCGATTAATACAATACGCAAATGATTCATTTTTTGCGGTCATTGACAAACTGGAGCTTCACGGCATTTCAATGATGCATCTCTAGATAATGTATAAAACAAAGGACACACACTGAAGTGCCACTGAATTAGGGATACCTAACTAGTAACGAGTTTGCCCTCCTCTGGCCTTGATAATGGCCAACACATGACAAGACATAGATTCAACAAGTTTCTGAAAACGTTCCACGGGAAGGACTTGCCAAATATTGGCTGAAACTCTCCATAATTCAGTAAGGTTCGTTGGTGCTGTGTGATTGCCTTTCACGCCTTGTTCCAAAACATCCCAAAAATTCTCAACAGGATATAAGTCTGGGCTTATAGGTGATCAATTTATGGCAGAAATGTCAGAGGAATGTTCATCCAACCAGCCAGTAGCCATCCGGAATTTGTGAGGGTACAGTCGTCTTGCTGGAAAACTCCATTACCGTGCGGATAACAAAACAGAATAAATGGATGGAGGGGATCACCCAGCAATTCTACGTACAGAATTGCATTGAGGGAGGTTGGTACACCCACCAAAAATCCCAAATAGGGCCACGAAAAAACATCTCGGACCATGATTGAGTAACTATTCCCTTGTACAGTTCTATCCTGGCATGCAGGATCCATGGCTTCATGAGCCTGACGCCATATTCTCAGCTTCTCCTCAGCGTTAAGTATTTGGAATCGTGACTCATCACTCCATGCCACTCGTTTCCAGTCCTCTCTCCAGTCTCTGTGCTCTCTTTCCCAGGAAAGACGTGCAGCCCGAGGGCGAGCATTGCGCAATGGTACTCTCGTAGCTCGACGACTCCCGAAACTCATACGGGGAAGAGAGCGTTGCACAGTCCGTTTACTGACTGTACGACTGGCACTGTCATTCAACTGAGCTAATATTTGGCTTCGCTGACTAAGTGAAATACGCCTGAGCTGTCTCTCACCACGCCCTGTGAAGGTTAATTGTCCTTTGCAGTTTGCCCCATCACTAGTTTTTTGTCCAGCATCCATGTATTCTTGGTATACTCTAGGCACTGTCCACCTTGAAAATCCTAGTTGTCTGACGATTTCAGAAATTGAATGGCCAATGAGTCACGCCCCTACGAAGATGATCGAAGGCGTCTAAATCAGGCAGATTACCCATGCAGGCAGAACAATCCCTGTACGTGTTATATATTCAGTTACCACAGAACCCTCACTTGCGTATAAATGATGCGTAGTGCTACACAATTTACATAGCCCCTGATATTCCTAATTCAGTGGCATTTCAGTATAGTAATGATAAGGTATAACTTCCACGTGAAAGTGTCTCCGTCAGACTCACGTGGCTTAAGGCCAATACCTCTCGAACAAATTCCCGAACATTAAACAGAAGTCACCAATTTAGAAAAGATGGGCAATTGCAATTTTAGAAGCAAGACTACCATTCGACGTGACCACTGTTACCTAGTGGTTATTGTCGCTAGCTCGTAGCCGACGTGTCATGAGTTCGAACCCTAATACAATGAAGAACCGCCATGTAGATGAGCGGATGCTTACCTTTTCGAAATTCCGTAAATGTCCTTAATTCTGTAAATGTTTGTCAAATAAGGTGCATTACAAATTTATCAACTTCCATACACTCAAAAATTGATCAATTTGTAAAGTAATGCAGAGAGCCACTGAGAATTGCACCACGTGTCACATGTAGCACGCGTGCTATAGGTTGCCTACTCCTGGTGTATAAGAAATAATTCTGCAATTCATTCGCCAACTGTACGAATCAATGCCTAAATATATAATGGTTTGCTTACATCCAGCCAGAGGTGGGTCAATTATTAATTATTTTTTCTTTTATAGTGGTATTTGTTGAATTAAACATTCAATTCCTCTCTTTGATACTTCTGTCATCTTTGTTTACAATACATGTGCATTATATTAACTGGTTTTCGTCTCTTTCGGCTTACTCCTTTTTGGTTTGTCGTATTTTGTTGTATAGAAAATGTACCTCACAGCTTTAAAGTTTTTTTAGACCACATGATCTACTAGTATATGAATAGACTGTGTTCTCATTTCCCTATACATATCGCAATACTTAAAGATGGTCCTAGTTTTAACATGCGTTTCCCCCTCAATGCTTCAAATTACAATTCTGAATCAAATTTACAAATTTTACACCCTTAATCCATCATTTAACAGGTTTTTTTTACCAAACCTGTTACTATATAAGATATCCATTCTACCAGGTGGTTATAATTAAAGTTACACTATTCAGAGGCCTGTAGAGCCTGTTCTAGTTATCGGACTTTGATGAAGCTAAGAATATATACTATATGGACCATAGAGAAGAGGTGTCTGCAATAAAAAAATTAGTTCAAATTTTGACCACCAGGTGGCTTTTATTGAATATTCCTTATGTAAATCAGGAAAACCTGTATATAAACTTGCAGTCATAGCCAGAGAATCATTCAGCGCACGTTTTTCATCGTAAATCATTCCCTTACAAAAAAAAAAAAGATCGAGCTTCACTGGTAAAACTGTTTTATCAGAATGGCAGCAACCTCTTAGCTGCTCTGCGTGACTATCACCGTTTAAAGGATCCGCAAAAAGGTTCCGTATCGAGAATTGGTTTGAGAAGGATGATTATGAAATTTGAAGAATCTGGGGGAAAATTTGAGTGTGCTGCCCGGAAGAGGACGGAAACCGATTGGGACTGAAACTGTGGAAGAAGTCGCTACTGCTATATTTGAAAGAGCCACCAGTTCCATCTATTCTTCAGCAAGTAGTCGATTAGTGTTACGCGAGTTGTAGATTCCGTGGTCGACAGTACGAAAACTTCTGCGATACATTTTGGTGTTCGTATAAAATCCACGTGATGTAAACGCTGAAACTTCAAGATCAGAAAACACGCCTTGAATTTCCTTGCCCATTTTTACTGACAATGGAAGTTGATGATGCGAGGCCTTGGAAAATACTATGGTCAGATGAGGCACACTTTTATTTAGATGGAGCTGGGAATACTCACAATTGCGCATATGGGGTATTTCACCTCCAAATATCCTGAACAACCACTATATTCTGATTACGTGACTGATTGCTGTGGATTTACTGCTGAGTTTATCCTCGGACCTTTTTTCTTTGAAACTCTCACTCCACAAGGTCCTAAAAGATCCTCTGTCACGAGTCCACGATACAGTGAACTTCTTCAACAACAGGTCATTCCTGCTTTACAGGAACGACAATGTTAGCAAACCCCTATCTTTATGCAAGATGGTACAACTCCTCGCATTTGGCGTCAAGTCAAAGCACTACTTAGGGCTAACTTTGGCGAAAATTGTGTAACATCCATATATTTTCTGGATTCATGGCCTTCTCGTTCCCCGACTTAAATCCCTTCTGGTTGTGGGGATTTGCAAAAGACCGTGTTTATAGCAGAGAACTTTGGACTTTACCTGATTTGAAAGCTAGCATTATACGCCATGTGTCTGAAATACCTCGTGAGTTGCTTCGCGCTACCATTGAAAACGTTACAATGCGCTTTCAACACGTTATTGGTGTCAATGGAGCACATATTGAGCATATTCTGTAATTAAATAAATTTTAACGATTCTAGCATATCATTTGGGGACCAATTTCCCTCCTGGTGGTCATAATGTGAACTTTTTTTTGTTGTTGTTGCAGAAACATTTTCCCCATGGTCCATATAGCATACATTCCGTTTCATCAAAATCCGATAGACAAAACGGGTTCTACATGCCTCTGAATAGTGTAACTTTAATTATAACCACCTGGTATAACTGAGAAAAGAAATTTATAAATCTTAAAGGTAAATAATTTATAATGAGACAAAAAAAATATAAGGAAAAAAATAAGATGATCAAATAAGTTTTTTAAAAAAAAATTGCTCGGGAAAAAGGAATTAAAATTAATCAAAAATTAGATATCCTCCCGTACTTATTAGAAAATTTTTTATTCTCATTTCACCTCTAAATTCTTTTTGCTACATTACTTTTAAAAAATAAATCACTCAAGTCGTAAGCCACGCCTTCGGACAATTAGGAAGATTTGAAGAATAATCACTGTAAATCTTAGATTATGTAAGACACTATCCAACATCTTAAAAAAATATTTTTTTACTAAAATGTCTTTCTCATATTTTCTAATAAATGAAGGTTGTTTCATTAAAATTATTTTACCTTAATTCATCATTTAATGTAGAAAAAATTAATTATTTCGAACAACTCTTTGAAAATATTCCTTTCGGGAATAAGGAATATTGCCCAGATTTCCTTATCCTCTCGTAATTCAAACAGCGAGTAATCTGTTCCTTGTGCTTATCCTGATAACAGGACAACATGAAAATGAAGAAGACAGAGCTCCGTTGCATTTGATTGATTCTTAGTAGCATATCCTTTTAGCGTAAATGCGAAAGGTACATTCTTCGTCACAAATCATGAAAGAAAATAAATAAAAAGAGTGTATCCATTTCGTTGAGTCAGAATGTTCCCTAGCTTTTCCGGGAAACAGGATAAATAACTATAATGGATTTTTTCCCCTTTATGCGTTAGTCGCGAAAGTATTCAGTCGGAAAATTTTAAGAAATAATCAAAGGAATCTTCTTGTTTAGGAATCTCTTCGTTTTTGTAAATTTCCAAATTCTTAAACCTAACTTTTTTTTTTTACTCTGAATAGAATGATTCGCATTCTGAGAAAAGTCTTTTAAAATTTCTCTATAGAATTTTCTAAACTTAGTTGAAAATCAAAAAATTTTAAAATTTTGTTTTTAGGTGTAGGAAGTATTCGTATGAACAAATTAAGTATTTGAATCTGTGTACTTTAATGCATAACAAAAAGGGTTTTCTCTTATATATAAGACAGACAGAAAGAGAGAACGTGGGTAGATGAATAAGGATATATCCTTTGAAATCTACCAACCAAATTTAAAAATGCCGATCCCACAGGTTTATGAATAACAAATTTAACATAAGAAACTCGAAAATATAAATCCATTTATTCAACTGTTAAAATAATAAAGTTACGTAATAAGATTCATAACAGGCGTCGGCAACCTATGGCACGCGTGCCAGATGTGGCACGTGATACAGTTCTCAGTGGCACTCTATACCACAATGCATAGTTATCACAGAAAGTTAAATCATCTTGTCTCCTCTCGATGCGCCTCAATTTTCTCTCCTTTCTTTGGGTTCGCTGCAGTGATACCTTAGTATGGAGTATGATTTCAGTCGAAAGTAGAATTTATTTTAAGGTATCTAAAAACACTAAAAGTGAATTTTGCCAAAAATTGACAAAAAAATTTATGATTTTGGTTTATTTACCATCTTATAAGCTTTATAAAAATATCAAGTTTATTATTTTCCGTTTACTAGAACAAAGACTACTAGTGTTTTATTAAATGCAGATGTCATTACTTTAAGCAAGATGTCATACTTTAAAACGCGTTTTACTCGAAATGCGTTTTTTTAAATGCTCAAAAGGAACAGCGATTGCTCAAAAGTTTTTGAAAATAATTAACTAAAATTTTTTTTGCATTTTCTGTATAATAGTAGAAGTGTTTTAACCTTCAAATCACGGTTTTATTATAAAATTTACAGACTCTTACGTTAATATAATCACTGTTTTTTAAGCAATTTCATACAATAGCTAAGATAAAGTGCCTTGGCTTTTGTAAAAATTAAAATATCTTATTCTGAAGGTCATTTCAAAAATGAATAACATAGCAACACATCAAAGTTGAAAAATTGAAAATTAATTCATAAACTTTTGGTACAGAATTGGGCCGCGTTTATGTTATTTTTCTGTAAATTTTTACTAATTTTTTCATCTTTTTGTTGTAATAATTTTTTTATCTTCCTACTTTTAGCAAATATTTTTTAAAATACACTAAACAAATTTAAAAACAACAAAAAATCCCCATATCTTCATTTTTTTTAAAAAGGAAGTTGTTGCAAGTAGTCAAATACCTTAAGGCACAACGTGCGCACTATAGGCTGCTTTTAATTTTATGACACTTTCTTAGTTTTATTCTGAAAACTTGTAGAATTTTTTTGTTTAATTATGGTGGATCCATACCTATATATTTAATTTAAATGGCCACTAAAAAAAATCTCAATGTTAGCGGTTTTCAAGACTCTTGGACGAAGAATATGGATTCGTAAAAATAAAAGATTGTGCTGTATGAGTGTAATGTCGAGAGTCACACAAGTTTACAAAAGTATTTTAAACGAAACACCAGTGCACTTTTAAGAAAGTTGAAAGAAATGTGGTTATAAAAGGAGCTGTTACCTGGATGTAAAAAGCATCCTTTGTCAAACAATTGGAACCAAACCCAAGGCTACTGAATGTAGTTTCGTAATTGTTCATTGCGTAGCTGTCAAATATGGCGAATATATAAAAGGCATGTATTGAAATGTCAACAAATATCTTTAAATGATGCTTAATTAATACATGATAAAACTCTAAATCTGTATTATTGACAACTATTCTCTAAATCTACACATGTAGCCACAGGAATCGGATTGTTACAAATATCTTCTGTGCGGCACGTTGACTCATATCGATGAATTGGTTTGGCTCACAACAGCTACGTTGCCGTCTCGTAATTTATATTATAACTAAAACGGAGGGGAAATCTTTATTAATCAATTCCAAATATCAAAGTAAGTGTTAAAGGGACGTCCAACACACACATATCCATATACCAAACATAAACAACACTGCTTTTAAAAGATACTTTACAATAATACACATGTCTTCTTATTAGAAAATATTATATTCCGAATGATGAAATTGCTTACTTACAAATTTCAATGAAAAAAATCAATTGTTTTTTATGAACATACATAAGAAAAATGCTTTGAAAATGCATTAGAATTTTAAAAAATATATCTTTTCTTAAAGTTTACTATTTTTCATTCTTACAAATGAGGAATCAAATGTGACCAAAAATGGCGAAACTTGCTTTGGTAACCCAGCCCATCTTCCCCACTAATTCCTCCACAAAACTTGATCCCTGCTTCAAGATAACCCCCTCCCTCCGTATTAATGTCCCTTTTCAGAACGAGGGTTTCTTCACCCACGCTTGTCCCTTAATGGACGAGGGGTGGCCGCACAGAGAGAGAAATCTGACGATTATTCGGTTACGTAGCGCCCCCCCAAAAAATCGTGTCACTTTGCGGAGAGCGATATTAGAGCTTACCGTTGCGGGACGGGGGTGGGGAAAACGTTCAGTGCAGCAGTGATAAAACGGTGTTTCGTATTCCAAGTGAGAAGGAAAACAAAGATTGTCTTTTTTATATTTTATTTTTTACTGTCATTTTTTACTGTTTTATACTGAGGTGCAAGCAGCTAGACGCGCCTTTAAAAGTGTTTTTGAAAAATGAAAGAAAAAAATGCTAGGATTTCAAGCATGAGAGAAGACGGGGAGAATTCTGCACTCTATTTCATGTTGAATAAGTTTCATCCAAATAATTGTGATTAAAATGTACTGTTATAAATCTTTACATTATGATGCATACAGGATATCCCAAAAATAGCTCCCAAGCCCTCCTCAGCCAGATTCCTCGTTGTGGTTACATAAATAATCCCAATGAACTATACATGTGCTATCCATAATTTGCGTAAGAAATACAGCAAATGATGATGCCTTATGGTTCATGATGGTGATCCATCGCATTTCTGTGGACTGTACGTGATTAGCTGGATATGGCATTCTTCAGTTGCTGGATCGGACATGTGGGTCCAATTCTATGGCCGTCATGATCACCAGATATCACACCGTTTAATTCTTTTCCTATGGGGCCATCTCAATTAATTTATATTTTGAAACGAAGTGACAAAACGAACGGACGAAGATGCTCATCTGCATGCTGCTTCTACTTCGACGGACGCCGAGGTTCTGTGAGGTATACATTCCTCCCTTCCACGGCGAGCTCGAGTCTGTCTCTATATGTACAGTGGATAGTTTGAACATCTGCCTTTTTAAACATTTGCAAATACTGAGGCTGATGTGTCCAATACGATGTTTTATCCTTGCACCGTCTGTGGGTCATACTTTCTTTATCGTATTTTTCTCTTAAACTGTGTATTGCACTGGTGCTGTTCCTTGGACATTTTTTATATACTTCCAACTCGGAATCTAAGCAGCGTTTGGGTGTTATTTTTGGGACAACCTGTATATATAATTTGAGTAAAGCAACTTTTTTTGAACTATGGGGTGTGCCCTCCTAGCGCGACCTGATATCCATTTGTGAGGGGAGCGAGCGTATTCAAAAGTCGAAAATAAAAGATTTAAAATAAGTGTTAACTTATTGAAACGAAGAAAAACAAAATACCTTCTGACATAATAAAAATTAAATATACATTTACACTGATAAAATATACTTATAAATGTATCAGTACTGCACATTGTTTTGGATAGTTGATTTATCAATATTAAATTAAAAACGAGTTTAATAATTACTAGCGACTTCCATGGGCTTGTCGTCATATTCAAATTTTAATACGAATACTGTTCAATATCTTGATAATTTGTATAGTTTATAATTAAAGTCGTATTGTTGCTTTACTTCAAAAAACATTTGTATTGAATTCAATACACTTTTACTGTATAGGGGAGGGGGCGTGATGAAAATTATTTGAAAATTGGGTCGCAAATATTGAAAGTTTGAGAAGCACTGGAGGGAAAAGTTATTTAGAAACTGTTGTATTTTAATTGTGTGTGTGTGTGTGTGTGTGTGTGTGTGTGTGTGTGTGTGTGTGTGTGGTGTTGTGTGTGTGTGTGTGTGTGTGTGTGTGTGTGTGTGTGTGTGTGTGTGTGTGTGTGTGTGTGTGTGTGTGTGGTGTGTGTGTGTGTGTGTGTGGTGTGTGTGTGTGTGGTGTGTGTGTGCTACAAAAGTACCTTTATAAAGAAGTACAGAATAATGAAAGTTTTTATAAAGTAATATTTTTCATCAAGTTTTCGAAAATATTTTTATTATTTATTTATTTTACTATTATTTATAGTTCTATAATCGTCCAGTTAAATTAAATCGTCTATCTGCGGAAACTGCCTCCATTAGTGGCTTGGCATTCCTTGCTACCGCACGTGCTCTATGACACAAGATAATGAAACGTCTTACCCTGAAATTAATATAATTGTGTGTTGGTCACTCCTTTTGTTACACAATTTTAATATCACGTAGAACATATTTCTCTTCGATTCATTACTATGTCTTTCTATTTTTACTTTTGTATTTTTATCCATGGACATCAGGGAACGGATTGTATTATTTAAATTTCGTTATAAACAATCTTGATATACCAAGCAACCGGGATTTATGTTGGTGTAGCTTATTATAAGAAACAAAGGACAAATAAATACATAAGTTCACATACAAAAGCCCTATCATTTTTTTTACTTTGTACATTCTTTTTAAAATGTAGTAATGTTAAACTACTTCAGTATTGTGAGTTAATTTATAGTTATGTGAGAATTTCTCATTTTTATTTATATAAGTCGATTCCTGATTTAACGAATTCATCGGGACCGAAAATTTTTTCGTTAATTTGGAGTTATTCGTGAAATCGGGGTCCACGCACACTCAAAATCTACAACAAAATCTTAATCCAAAGTTAACTCACACAAAAAACATCTATAGTTAGATATTACACACTTATTATTCACTAGCTAAAAGTACTGTGAGGGAATTATTACGCACTAGTAAATTAGAAATTTTAAAACTCTGACTAATAATTGTTTCACAATTTTTTTTTGATTCCTTATTTGGAAGAGTTCTTTTTCGAATTTATGCAGAGAAGAAAGTACTGCATCGTTTTTATCCTGCTGCATTCGGAATGCTTTCAAAGTTTCCAAACAATGTAAAGCATTAGGTAATGTAGCAGCTTTGATAGGTGTTTCATTATCAATTTCTTCATCAGAATTGCTATTAGTTGGCTCCAACAAATCAACAATTCTCACAACTTCATTTGCGCAGATAGGTAGACTGTCACCAAAGTAACATAATCGTTAAAATCTTAAAATATCCTCTGCGTTGTGGAGTGAGATGAGTTAAGAAAGAAGTTTCCTGTCCTATTCAAAACTCACACGATAAGTTATACTCGTGACTGATCTACACCTGTAAATTCTACTCTTTCCCATTGAAGTTCGTTTCTTTCAAGAAGTCTTTTTCGATTCCGGATTTAAAAAAATATGTCATTTGAAAAAAAAATCAATTTTTTTCTAATTCAAACTACAGTCGAGCCCTGGATTAACAAACCTTTATTTAACGAATTTTGTGATTTAACAAATTTTTCTCTTTTCCTGATTAAAATGAAGTTAAAAATCCCTATTTAACGATAAACCCCGACCTAACGAATTATTCCAATAACCGAAATTTTTTTTATTAGTTTGTGTTGGAAAAATTGGATTTTTTTTTCTAAATGACATCCTTTTTATCCAGAATAGAAAAAAAATTTCTTGAAAGGAACAAATTTCAACGGCCAAGGGTGCAGAGCATTATTAGACTTAATAGGTGTAGATAAGTCATAAGTGTAACCTATCGTATGAGTTTTTTGAATGGGTCAGGAAATTTCTTTCTTACCTCATCCCTCTCCCCAACGCAGGAGAATATTTAAAAATCTTAACGAAAATGTTACATTTGATGCCTATTTATGCAATTTAAGTTTAGGAAACTGTTGATTTGTGGGGTTCAATGAATATCGATTCTGAGGAAGAAATTTTTTATGAAACTCTCTTATCAAAACTGTTACATTTTTTAATTCTTCATAATATTTGCAACCTGTGAAAACATACCTTATGCAATAGAATGTAAATGACACAGTATTTTCGTCAATGCAGAAAGTCGAAAAAAGAACTCTTTCGAGAGTCAGGAACCAAAAAGATTTTAAACATCTACCAATCCGTATTTTTAATTTTTCAATTAACTGGCGGGAAATAATTCACTAATAGTATTTTTAGCTGTTTAGTATTAAAATAGTAATTTCTAACTATGAATATTTTTTGTGTAGTAGCTTATTGTAGAAATTCCAAAAGGTAAATGCAAAAAATTTGAATTTGTTTGGACCCCGATCAAACGAATTACCCCGATTTAACAAACAAAATGCTCGGTGTAAATGAATTCATTAAATCGGGGTTTGACTCTAATTAAGAAAAATTTCAGCTGTTGAAATAAGTCGTTAATTCAGGGTTTGTTATTCGTTAAATCGGAGAAAGAAAAAACCCATTAAATTGCTAAATTCGTAAAATAGGGGTTCGATAAATCGGTGTCCAACTGCATATAGATGAAGGATTGATCACGAATTAAAGTAAGAATATTCTTAAGGTCCGCGAATAAGTTATAGAGAATACGAAAGGGAAAGAACTGGCAATAGTAACCAAGTGCATGTATTTGTGTGCGCCCAAAATAAGGTAAACAGGAATAAATGTATGTCTCTAGAATTTAGGAGTAAATGGACTCAAGGGAAAAATATGATCATTTTTATAAAATTTATGCTCTTAATATTTTATTTTCCAAGTATGGTCAGAGCTCTGTCAATTCATATTTCTTATGCGAGTCCACAATCACTATCCGAAAGAGTTCGGAGTTTATAATAATATGCAAAGAGATAAAGTGAAACGAATTTTCCATTTTATTACTTAACGTTGTTCTTTAAAATAATTTAGAGATATGCATCTTGTGTTGTCTGGAATTTATTTTGACTAACATTATATAAATTATGCAATTGTATATTAAAAAAGTGAAGAAAATAATTATAGAAAGAGAAACGAAATGTAATTTATCAAAAACTGGAACTGAGTTTCTTTCTACCGTTCACATTGTAGTTACTTTACCATAATTGTTATACATAGTCGCAAAATAGCAACTAATCCATAAAACTCCAAAACTATTTTCACTTTTGTAATTTATTTGTTTAAGGGTTCTAGCCAATATAATCATGCGATAGATTCATAATAAAATTGAATTCTACTTTCATTTCTGAAAGTTCACTAAATGAGGGTCATTTAAAGGCTAAGATTATTATTTTTTCATCAAATAACATATACATGAATTCTTAGAGGACTTTAACGAAAGAATAATTTTCACCCTGGGGAAAAAAGATGGCTTGTATTCCATAATATTATCCTCAGCGACAGAATCTTACTGGAATTTTAAAAATTTTAATTGGTATATAACATTTCAGAGAATTCCTTTTTTTTTCAGTTTAAATGAGACCCAATACAGAGAATGCAATTAAAGAATATTTTTGAAAACTTGACTGAGACTATTTCCGAAACCGTGTTTTTGAAAAGAGCATAAATGGAAAAAAAAATTTGATATTTAATTTCGCCAAAATTGAAATATTCATGTAAAATTGTTTCAAAAATTTTATTACAATAAAAACAAATTTAATGCAATTTTTTGGTAAAAGATGAAGAAAAAAGGCCATATTATCAAACCATTTCCCTTTATAGAAAATGCTTCTATAATAATAATATTTTGCCTATATATAGCAAGGACTTCCATATAAGGGCTAAACTATGACTTTTTTTTTTAAATATATAGTTTAGAAACGGATGTATTCATATTTTAATATATCAGAGCAAAGAAATTGTAACCAAAACACTGGTTATTATTTCAATTGATTATCACTAAAACAGTAATGTGAATTTTTCAAAAAAATCAACTTCAGTCTATAGAGAGGTCCTATCTGTATATAGGCAAAATATAATTATTACAAAACCATGTTTCGTAAAGGTAGAATGCTTTGAAATATAGCACTCTTTCTTCTTTTACTGCCCCTCAAAAAATTGCTTTTAAATATTTTTTTTCTTTTAATAACATTCTAAAAACGCAATTTTATATGTAAATTCTAATTTAACTGACACTAAATATTTAAAAAATTTTCATTTGTATGCATTTTCAAAAACACGGTTCCGAACGTAATCAGTCCCCGTAGTACTTAAATGATGAAAAAAAGTAAAAATTTATTTATACTGATAATAACATTTTTATTTATATTTTAAGATTATAGAAGTATAAAATAATAAAACCAAAGATAGTTCTATGATATTTTCAAAGAAACAATTAAGGTATCCGACTACGTTCGAAACCTTGCTTTTGCAAAAGCGTACAAACGAATATTTTTTTAACATTTAATGTCACTTAGATTAGAATACACGTATAAGATTGTTTAAAGAATATTATTAAAATAAAAAAAAATATTTAAATACAATATTTTGGCAGAAAATGACCTCAGAATTAAATTTTTTCCAAATATTCTTCTTTTATGAAAAATACTTCTATAATAATAATATTTTATTTACATATAGCTAAGACTTCTCCGGAGGGCCTGAACTGCGACTTTTGAAAAATTCACATTATTTTCAGAGTTACTACCAACTGAAATAATGTTTTTTTATCAGTGTTTTTCTGTTAGAATTCCTCCATTCGGAGGTATTAAAATATGGATATAATCCCCTTCTAAATTATATATTTCAAAAATCCTAGTTCAGACTCTGTACAGAGTTTTGAGCTACATACAGGCAAAATATTATTATTACAGAAGCCATAAAAGAGGAATATTCGGAAAATAATCAATTTTATTTTCATTTATTGCCAAAATATTGCACCTAAATCATTTTTAATTTTAATAATATTCTTAAAACAATTTTATACGTGTATTCTAATCTAAGTAGCCCTAAATATTAACAAAAATAATCGTTTGTACGCATTTGAAAAATCATGGCTCCAAACGTATTCGAATACCTTCCAAATATTTTTAGTCATATAATTAATTATATGAGATCAAATCATACACGTATCATTACTCGATTTAGTACTATGCAATTATAAAGTCCCATGTAGTTGTGAGAATTAGAATTCCTGACCAACAGAATAGCAGTAACGTAACTTAAGAGCTCTTCTGTAATTGCCTATCGTGGAAGCACGTAATCAAGCATACCTGCAACCGACAGAAATCATAAAGCCCAATGACACGGACGTTTAGGTAAACAACGTTAAGTTATCTATTGCATCATCTTATCCTGTTATGCGGAAATACGTCGTTCATGTGTTCTAAATAGCTTTGACCATCTTGATTTAGCTTTACTCAAGCCACCTGTGCCTGAGTATGCGATACCGCTATAGCAGGAATCTCAAGTGGTTCCGAAGATTTACATCCTACTGTCGTAAGGACGCCTCTTGTAAATTATAATCCATTTTCTTAAATTCAAAGAGGTGGATTACAAATTATGGGGCAACTGTGGCTTTCTCTGGATGAATTAAAGTTTTCCAGAAAGCATGTGTTAATGTTTGTGTGCATTTGTGGAACATTTTGATGCATCAATTATATAATGCTGGAATAATCATTCGTTTAATGTGGTATTCAAGCAACGCGACTAATAAATTCTTTTTAATTGATGCACATTTTGTATTTATTTAATTTTTATAGAATTAATGTCGAGCACTTAAATTCAAGTTCTCAATATGCGCAATTTTTGAACTTAAGAATTACCTTCGTCGCGATCTTGCGGTCACTTGTAGATTTGAATGCACAGAATTAAGAGACATTTGAATTAATCAACACTTTTATTTTACGTATCAATTTACTATCAAATCTTAGCTTAAGTAAAGACTTAAGATAGCTTAATTACTCCCGTAAATATTAATAATTATTATTAAGTTACTTTGATAACTAATTCCTGAGCACTAATAATCTTTCTCTGTAGGGATCTCGGATCTCCTTCTGGAAACTCCGAAGCTTAAATTATTATAATTCTAACTTCAGTATCAGCCTGACGACCATTGACCACCTGTCTCTCTTCGCTTAACTTTAAATGGCAACTTACATCTGAATAAGTCACGGTTCCACCACGAAAAGCGATTTTAACCTCAAACAACAGTTACGAGGATTCCGAAGAGGATTAGTAGGAATCACGGAAGGACCTATTATATCTCAACCATATTGCCAGCATTGTACTATCTCAGCCATATTAATGACATTGAATAAAATAGAATACGCTGACAGGAATATGGAGAACGTATTCGAAAAATAATAAGTAATTATAAATAACTAATAATCAATGAAAGAAAAAGAAAAAATAATTTGTATTACTTAATTTATTTTTATTTATAACTATTAATTTTATAGTGTTTATAATTTTTTGTTATTTAAATATTTGTTAAATCCAAGATTCGTATTTTAGTATTCGAGCTTGTCATATCAACGAACGGTTAGGCTTAGAATCGGCAAACGGAGAAATAGAAAACGAAGCCCAAGTGCAAATTCAGAGCCTACGATACGTGGAAAATTGGAGAGGCTAATTTGGTGAGTTATCTAGAAAGTTGGCATGGTCGCGATAGCACGTAAGTACTGTAGTTTTCTATAGTGTAGCATACCTTTTCTCTAAAATAGCCGAATATACACACACATATATATATATATACTGCTGTTTGTATAAAATGCAGCATCATGAAGGAATTATCAGAACTAAATGAAATTTAATAAACAAAAGATTTGTATTAGTACAAATAAATGACAAAATTTCCAAAGCAAAAAACAATATTAAGTGACAGAAATCAGTATTTGGTATAGCCACCACGCGCTGCAATAAATGTTGCTATCCGACGTGGCATGGAGTCGAGCAGATTTTGAATGTCTGCTTGTGGAAGAGAATTCCATATTGTTTGTATGCGAAGCAAAAGTTAGTCTTTTGAAGCTGCAGGACGCGGATCACGAGCGACACACCGACCAACCAAATCCCACACGGTGAGCAATATCCGGCAAATAAGCAGGCCAAGGAAGAAGTTGCATGTGTTGGTCTGAACAGAAGTCTCGAACAGTCTTTGTAACACGTGGGTATGCATTATCCTGCTGAAAGACAGCTCCAGGGAAGTCTTAAAGGAAGGGAACGACTTGGGCTGTAGCACTTCACGGACGTACCTGTTGCTGTCGAGATTACCCTCAACTCGTAGAAAACTGGATCGTCTATGATACGAAATCACACCCCAAACTATAACCATCCTCGGGGTGTTAAAACACTATGTCGGTCGATAGCGTATTCTGAAAGGCAGCGTTTACCGGCATAGCATCTAGCATGAATGCAGCCATCATGGTCCCACAAGTTGAAGCGTGATTCATCTAAAAAGACAACTTGATGCCAATCAGCTTGCCAGGCTCACTGCTCATGAGCTCATTGCAGACGCAGCCATTGATGGTTGCCGTGAGCTGTATCCTGTATAAAGGCACCCTTTCATGCAATCCACGGTGTAGCAGACGTTGACGGATTGACGAAGCCGACGCTAGTACACCTGTTGCAGTAGACCAATGTGCTGACAACTGCCTGGAGGAAGCTGTACAGTCATTTACCGCCTTGCGGAGCAGGCGTCGATCGTCTCGCGTTGACGTCACCTTCCGTTATCTATTGCCAGTTTTTCGAATTGTTCGGTGCTCGTCGGTCTACTGCTTCCAAACTCGCATCACTGTGGAGCTGTTCCGCTGCACACGAGCTCCTATTGCGTGATAGAAAAATCCTCCTTCTCGAAGGCCGATAATTCTCCCCCGTTCAAACTCCCTAAGTTGTTAGAATTTCTCCTTATTTCGTCGTGGAGGCATACTTAGGTGTTACTAAGCGTTCACCACTAATAAATAATCATTACCTATTTTCAATGTCCCGCTACAGTCTTCTATTTATATACTTTCAGCATCAGTTCAGAGGGCGTTGCGCTAGAGGGGGGGGGGACAATGAGTATCAAAAACCACCCCTAGGTGGTGTATCATAGCTTTATTGAGAACATATAAATAATCTACAAAAATTGTAAAAACAGGCTCGATACGTTGTCCACCTTTGTCTGCTACCATTTGGAAGCGGCAGGGAAGGCGATGCGTTACAACCACAGTGATTATGCCGTACAATGCTCCTCCATGCCGTGAGCATAACATTCCCCAGATCCGGCTGCTTTCAAAAGTCGAACATGAGATTTTACGCTTCCAGATGGCAGCAGACAGTAACGGACAGCATATCGAACATGCTTTGTTAACTTCTAAAGATTATTTATATTCACTTAATAATACAATGATACGCCACCTAAGGGTGCTTTTGTAAACTCATTGTTTTTTTAACCCTTGATAAAATTCCCATCACTTTATACTGACATTACCCAATTTTCATGCAATTCCGCTGAATAGTTTTTGCTATTGACTGCTAGCAAGTTTCAAGTTTAATTATGAACACCCGGTATATATTATCCCAGATTTAATGTTTGATGCGTATTTGTGTTGTTAATACAGCAAACTTTGGATCAAGTTTTAAAACATACTTCCCAACCGAATAACGGACGATATTCATTAAGCATATCCGTTTATTTACAATTGTGTTGAAAAAATTTTGGAACTACATAATTATATATATTGTACTGATTTCAAAAGTCATTAAAAAATATGATATGCATACATTTTATATGCTAAATGCTTATAGAACTTTATGCAAACGCTTCGGATGCATAATTTCCTTGCATTAAAAATTATTAACACACAAAATGACAAGCACGAAATTGTCGTACGGCAAACAGAATAAAAAGATTCCATCTCTTACATCCGTTTGCTTAAATTTATATATTTTAATGTAGACAGCTCAAATTACCTTTCAAGTTTTACGCATATTGTCAACAACGCATTCATTTTCTCGTCGTTTAAATTTATTTTTAGCCAAAAATGGAAGACGACATTTCTATATAATAGCATGCAAATTAGTTTAAGAGTTTAATCTAAGTTATATCATGCGTTAAAATTCAGAAACGCCGGAAGGAAAAGAGAAATCAATTTCTGAGATTAAATAGAAGATACCTGATATTAAACAGAATATTTTATATGCGTTGCACTTCGTATTTCTCAAGGTAAAAATCGTTTTATATATGATAAAACGCATTTGAGTTTCACAGTAATGGAAAACAGATTCCCTGAAGTATCAAATTTATTTTATTAAAATTATATGAGAAAGCAAGTTTGATTAGTGTCAAAAAGTGTTCCTGGTTCAATAATGTTCCCTATAAGAAAAAAGAAAGCCTGTATAGCACATAAGCAGCTAAATTTATTTTTGTTGAAAAAACCGAAGATTTACATCTACCTTTTTATTTAAATAAACAATTTTGACATATCTTAAACATATAACAAACGCTTTAAATCTAGTTTATTTCTTTTATGGCTGTGGAAAATCAAAATAACAGAGCTTAGGTTAGATTTTTTAGAAAATACAATGAGAGATTGCAAAAAGGATGTTAGATGTATATTAAAATGTTTTAATAGAAACACTTATTTAAAAGGAATTTTCAAAATGATATTTAAAGTTTTGTAATGATTGGTTTTGCTGTATTTATCGTACTGAAAGTTATTTAAAAGTTACTTGTTATAGGCCTCGAAGTATTGAACCACATTCAAATGATTACAGATGTGGCAAATTAAGTCTCACAAATATCTTAGTGGCCACGGTAGCCAAGCAGTCCTGATCACGGACTCGTGACCGGAATGTCATGAGTTCAAGACAAGTGCCACTGATTACCCTCCATGTAGAGGAACTGATTCACGTTAAGTCTGTCGAGGCTCAAAGTCCTCTCATTGGTGTGGTATAGAAGTTTGAATAGAGGGTGCCAACTGAGGCGTCGTCCTCGTCACTTGACCTAGATTCAGAATTACAAGGTTCGTCGTAAGTAGTCCTCCTCGTGTTGCTTTGTAGTAAGACATTAATAAGACCTCAACTCAACTCAACATAGATATCATAGGATCGTAATTTTATTCAAATATAATAGAAGCTTTAAATAAATGTTTATTCCTTAATTCAAATATCAAGAATAGTTGAACACGTCGATCAGTTAGCTTACCCAAGCCCTAACAAAATAGAAATACAGTAAAATATATTTAACGCGAAGATGCTGAAAATGAAATATCGGTTAACACGAAATAATACAACGGTCCCGACAAAATATTATGTATGTCCGTGCATTTTTTTTTCTCTAATTACGAAATATTTACCTTCGGGAAATGAGCAAAATATGGTAAATACCAGCCGCGCAGGCGATATTTAAGTGGGCATCACATGTTTCGTAGAAAGTCAGCTAATTTGAATTTTAAATATCTTCGAAATAGCCTGAGACATGAGGCAATATTGCTTATCTAAGCTACTTTCACCCTCCACCCCTACAAATGCCACACAAAAACATTTCATTACTCATTGGTTGACCTTGGAATTCCGTAACGAGTACATCGCAATGTCAGTAAAAATCAGTGAGTTTGGTTCGCATTATTTTTTTTCTTTCGGTTTTATAGAGAAAAAAAAACTTTGCTAGCACAATAACAAAGAGCTCGGGGGAAAACAAACTGCTATTTCACTTAAAATGAAAATGAAATTCTTAAGGCTATTGATTAAAAACGGACGAGAAAAACGGAAATCTGTAAATACTTTGGTGCGGCTTTCTACATTAACAATAATTTAAAAATGTAGCCATTTACGGAAATGTTTCAATACAGTAAGTTTCAGCCAGAGCTCTATGTAAATAAAATGACTCTTATTAACTTAATTTTGTTGAATATATATATATTTTTTTTAAATATCCTTTAACACAAAATTTATTTTCCACGAAAAAATATTTCAGCCCCCTCCCCTCAGTTTCATGTTAAACGATTTTCACTGTATTGTTTACTTTTAAGGTATTGTGACTACCTTCGAAGCACTTTTTTTTAAATATATAAATTTTTAACTAAATAAATACATTTTTATTTGAAAAGGGCATAAATCTAGGAATTGAAGTACAATTTCCACAAAATTAAAAATAATTTTGGATATACTGGGAATTTTGAGTGAAATTTTAGAGAAAAATGGCAGTTACGGTAAGGCTTATATTAAAAGTTCTATCTAATATATTCGAAAATATTTATACCGTACATAAATAATATCATTATCTGTGCTTAGAGCTATAAGATTTGTAATAATTTTGAAAGTTTTTCGAAGTATGTCATTTTTCATGCAAGAACTCAACTTTTTATAAAAAAACTAATGTTATTTTCTCACAAAAAGTACAATAAAATACATTACACAGAGATTAGATTATAGTCTATACGGGCGATATAACTAAATAAAACATTTTCTGAAAATTTCAATTCAATATCTTAAAAAGAAATCCTGTGGTGAACTTTACCGTGAAGCAAAATATTGAAAAACATAGTTTCTTAGAAAATGCATTTAGAGATTTTAATACAATATAAAAAAATTCTACTAATTGTACATTTTTTAAACTCACCATATTTATATGACAAGATCTCTTTAGCTTCATGTTTAACTAATTTGGACTTTTTCTTTAACCTTTTGCTGTTTTCTACAGATTTATAGACTATAACAATTGTCGTTTTTAGTGAAATTTTGATAAAAAATTGCAGTTACTCAAAATTCTAATAAATGTATTCAAATAATATTTATACAGTAGGTTGTAATGCCTGTAGGTTCCTGTTCTCTCTGAACTCTTCTATCGGACCCAGCTAGGTGTGTGGGAGAAGCTGAAAAATCAGTAGACATAATTCACTCTAATTATTTTATTGTCACCAAAATATCAAGCAGACACAATAATAATCTAATTAAGATAGCAGATCAGATAGTAGAGCGCGGAGGTGAGACTCGTTAGCCTGGCTATATTAATACGGACCCTCAACTGATTCCACTATAACTTAAACAAGCTCAATATAAATTACATCGCGCACTAATAAGCTAAACATCTATTTAAATAAGGATCACGATACTTTATGAAGTCGAGTCCTACACTTGAGTCTTTGAAGGCGATCCTTATCCGGATTTAATCACCGTCGATGGATTCTCTCTTATAAATCTTCAATTGATAAACTCCGATTGCACTTAATCATTTCACGATCCTTCACTCTCCAACTAACCAACTAACTCGTAAAACTAGCGAATACATAATTTATATAATATACTTAATTTGCATAATCCCGCTTTCTTCACTCGGTGAAAGTTGGTTGAATTAAATATTTTCCTTAAAGAGTCTGAAGGGGTTAGTAGATCCGCGTATAGGTCCGTCACAAAGTGAATAACATCTTTATATGTGTTAGGAATTAAAAGATTTGTAATACTTAAAAAAAAAATTTTAAATAAGCTAAATTTTAAGCAAAAACTCTATTTTCTTAAAAAATTAATTATTTTTTTTATAAAAAAGCAATAATGTACATAAATATATACACAGAGATTAGATTTCGATTCATAACACAGATATAAATAAACAAAACATGTTCTGAAAATTTCAATTCGATATCTTAATAATATTTTGTGTAGGGATCTACTTCCGGTTTTGTAAACTCCATTTCCGGTTTATTAATTTTGCTATAACTTTGCTTCCAAATATCGTAGAAATAAAAATAGAGTGTTTTTTGGAATCTTAAATGTATGGGCTTTAAAATAAAAGCATAAAAGAAATTTCGAAAGTTTTAACCAAAACGGCCAAATTTGGGTTGTCACATACCTTTGAAATCTCTAAGCAGCTATCTTGAAAGACTCTTTCCAGTAGATTTACTGAGTGACATTATCTTAAGTCAATGTCTTTCTTTGAGTTCTCTAACAATTTAATGGATTCCCCTTGTCGCTTTACTAGCATTGTCGCGACCTGTCGGTCGCGGGTGTGAGAGGATTCGAAAATTGTTTTAAATCCCTACTTTTATTCAACTTTTAACACTCTAAAGAATGCACTTTAATAACCCGAGTTGCAATGAGAATTATTAATCCGAAGTAATTCAAATATATTGAAGCACTTACCTAGTTTATGCTCTTGTACGTTCCTGCTTCCATCTTGCTAACTCATTCAACCGTAAAGTGGACGTTTTCCACTGTCCTGTGAATCCTTTTTCTGGATTTAATGTTACGATGTGCGACCCCCGTTCTCTCACACTTGGCTCTCCGCTTACCTACAACTCTTATCTTGCAACCATTATCTTGCCTACTCAACGTCTGGCACTTAAATAGAAGAGATTGCATTTGCATAAAAGCAAGTCCTCTCAACGGAAAGCGGTTTTCAAACTAATATCACAGTTAAAAAGAGTATTTTCCCCCAATAGGATAAGTAAACGCACTAATAAAACTCGTTACAACACACGGGTATAACATCGTCGTACATCCAGATATTCCCATCCATTCTTTTTCATTGTTTTAATTATTATCTTAACTGAATAGATAATGGTTCCTTCGGAATGTGAGATTCTCATATCATATGGAATCATAAAGAAACCTTAAAGGTTGTCTAACAGAAAACACTCGTGAAAATTTGCTACCCCGTGAAATCCAAATTTATATCCCTCTTTGTCCGTGATTTCTCACTTCTTAGGGGAGCGTTTTTAATTAAATATCATAAAATTAATTATAGTCTTAAAATTAATCTCCTAAGTGATTTGATTATGTAACGTGACTGTAACTGTGTAGTCTAAATTAATGTTACAATCTATATTCCAATAATTTAATTATTGGAAAGTTTCCTCAATTAATATTTAAATTTGGAGTTTTATCAGATCTAAGGGATGCGCGTTTCAAACTAACTTATTGATAGTCCAATGAAACGGGGGTCATTATATAGTGAACAGTTACTTGGAAAGTAAAAATTGCATAATTATAATATTTTGACTAATTGTTATTAATTTATATATATACATAAAAAAGTTGCTCTCATATTTGAAATTTGTTTTAAGAAATACAGTTATTTAAGTAAGTGAAGTTATTCTCTTTACAGCTAAGCAAAATATTACTACCTGGCAGTTCTAACTGCTTATGTCGTTGAAGAAAACATCAAACTAGATTCCTTTTCACAAAACTTAAAATATTTCTTTTCATAAAACAAAATTCGCTTTAATTCGTGGACCTTCAGTCTTTTTCCCCCTTTTTTTTACTGATATTACTCAAATTCAAGCAAAATTTAAAATTCAGTTTCATATATCTATTTAACCTTTAGAAATCTTTTAAAATTCACATTCGATTGCATTTTTCAGTTCTTACTGTTAATTCACTCTCTCCTATATATATTTGTTTATTTATTTATATATTTTGTTCAAATTTTCAATCGTTGATAAAGTACTTTTTATTCATCACACTGAAGTTCAAATGCATTTTTTTAAACTTGTAGTGGATGACACTTGATGTTAATACAGTTTTTTTACAGATATTAATTCATTAATTAAGCTTTATTTTTATTTTTAAATTATTCTGCGTTATTTCTGACGAAGTTAAGTTTATCTGCAATAAATGGCGCCAGTAAATTTTTCTAATGAAGTAAGAATCGACTTTAATTTTTTTTTTATATTACTTGTTGAAAATTATTATTTTTCTCATTTATATTCATTGTTGTTATTCCATCGATAAAAACCAACTTAAATTTAGAATGAAGACAGTTTACGAACTCAATTAACAGTTCTTTATGTTTGTAACGTATAGAGTACTACAACTGTAATTTGTAAAATTAATTGACAAAGTAAATTACTTTTTTTATTTTTATAAATTTAAATTGATTATTGAATAATTATCGAAATAATAATGAAGTAATTGTTAATTGTAAGTTTAAATTCAAAATGATATCAAATACATATACCTCTATTGCTAGGGTTTAGCAATTGTCTTAATTGATGAATTTGTGCGACATAAGAAGCACTGAAGGTTACATAATTCTTTATTTCAGCAGAGCAAAAATAATCGAAAATTTTAGGGTTTCGAGCTCACGAGTCCCAACAAGGAAGGGTGATCTCTACTTGGCTTTTAACTAAAAGACCTAAAAAGGAGGTGGTAGCTATTCATCTTGTTAATCAGCTCTCCGCTATTTCTGGTACTTCAGTTTTTAGGTGAACCGGAGGCTTTTTGAGGCTGGGCTTCCTGTCAGGAGACCAATGGTCAGTATCTCACTCCCTCCAAGTCACAGGAGAGCATCCCTGGCATGGTGAAAACAACATTACACTTGAACACTGGAGCAGTGGACATGTGTTTCCTTCTCTGATAAGTCGAGGCTCAGTCTAAACTCTGATTCTCGACATGATTATACATAGAGGGTCCAGGAACCCGGTTACAAGCCTAGAACATGAGGAAAATATATAACTACTGATGTGATATGGACCTAGAAGGTTAGGTGAATTCACGTCTTTCCTTCCGTCACGGTACCTTAACTGCTCTGAGGTATAGGGATGAGACATTAGAACCCAGCATGAAACTTTTCAGAAAGACAGTTGGCACTCATTTTGTTTTTATAATCGATAACGCTCGAAGTCTATGAATACCTTGAGAATGAGGATATTCAGAGGAAGGAGCGGCCAACCAAAACTCTAGACCTAAATCTCAATGAGTATGTCTGAAATACACTTCACAAAGCACTTTCAGCTTGCCAACCTTCTCCCAGAACACCATCAGAAGCAAAAAGTGCCTTGGTGGAAGAGCATGGAATACATTGTCCCCAGACCTCATTAAAATGCTTTATAAACAGAGATTTTTAAGAGAGTTCACTGTGAAAACTTTATTGCTGGTCGGGGGGGGGATCATATACGATGTTACATCTTACACAAATGTCATACTGCTCCATCATTCTTTGCTCTCATGGGCGTAATTCATGATCATTAGCGAGTACCATTATTTTTTATTGGCATATTTTTATAGATACTTTTAAGTATTTTCATACCTAACTTCACTTGAATTAATTCAGTTTGTAACCGGTCTATTCACGCTTCTACTAATCCTCTAGGGTAAAATATTCCTTTAACTGCCATTTAACTGTGATGTAACCGCTTTCCGTAAAAAATACTTGGTATTATTTAAATTAGAGCTTCCATTTAAGTGTTAGTCGTAGCGTGTGTAGGCGAGATGATGGTTGAAAAGTGAGATAGAAGAAAACATAGCGTTAGCGTCCTGTGGTTGCATGGTTAACTCAAGACGAAACAATTAATCAAGTGTAGAAGCAAGAACTCTCAGGTTAATAGATAAGTGCTCTTATTTCTATAATAATTAATTTATTAAGTTTGATTGCTCCTTGGGTTTATGATTTAAGTGCATTCTCAATTAAGTTGATTAAGTCTATTAAGTGATATATTCAATAAAATTGTTTAGCTTGAAATATCGCTGACTCTACTCGAACCCTCCAACACCCACGGTCGATGGATCACGACAAGTTATTTTTGAAAAGCCCTCGAAAAATGTGTTTGTCCCTTAACTTTTACACACCAATATTCTAAACAATATTGGAATAAATCTTTTTTTTTTTTTTTTTGCCGAATTTTAGCCGTACATTTTTTTATATAAATTATTTATTATTGTATATCACTTAATAGAATTTTAGCATATATTTTTTATAATATAGAATAGATGGTCGTGGTAGCCAATGGGCTCAATCCATGACAGTCACATGATAAAGACAAACACGTGGTCTCCTTTGAATTCAAAAGAAACATCAAACTAATTGTACTTGTTGTTCTATTCGTAAAACTTGAGAAAAATTTCAAATTTTATAACTGGGCAAAAATGTTAAAATGTTATAAAGAATAAATTTCTTCAAAATATTTTAAAATTGAAACCAAATCCCATTTTATACTTGTACTTTAAAATAAAATGCATTTTGTCTACTTGTGTGTATTTTTGTTGTTGACTAATTCGTATTTTTTAAGAGAAAGTTTCTGAAAAGATCAAAAGTTGGCAACACCGAATCCCATGATCTGATTAGATGGAAACACAAGATTGCTTTTATCGTGTGACTATGATGTCACATCAGATTTTGAACCGATTGGCTAGAAACACGAGGTTATCATTATCATGTGACTATGAGGTCACATGAATCGAGCCCATTACTCACGGTCGTGAACGCGTAGCCTGCGTCGTTGAGTTCGAGTCCTAGTACCATTAATGACGGACAATGCACGGATGTCTTATGTTAAATACGCTGAGGATCAAAGTTCTCCCATTGTCAGGGTGTGGAAGTTTGGAGAGGGCGGGTATCATCTCAGGTGCCATCCTTGTCACTTGACAGTGGTTCATAATTATGCGGTCCGTGGCCCACACCCCTCTAGTTACTTCAGAGAACGAGGCAATTTAATATTAAACTGAATGAGTAAAATAAATACTTCTCATGTTTAATCATTAAAATGTGTATACTTTAAGGTTTCTTCTTCAGAGAGTAATTAGCTAAATGGAATTTTGACGCAGCAAATATATACAAGCGTTCTCGTATAACACGGTTAATTCGTACCGTTCTATATCGAAACTATGTTACACGTGGCTTTTTGTTTATTTATTATAATTGTAACTTTATTTATTAAATTAATTATGTATTCACATAAAATATAAATCAGGGCAATATGTACCGTGTTGTTTTGAAACCTTATTGTACGAAACTTTAAAATAGTACTATAAATCAAGGCAATGAGAGAGTACCGTGTTATATGGAAATAAAATCTTAAGGTGTAAAATTTTATGATATAGCTGAAATTTCGTTCCAAAGAAACATACTGATGAAGAAGTAAGTTAACTTCAACTTTTTAATCAAAAACAAAAATATGAAATGCAAAAGTTAAAAATACATGCAAAAAAAATTAGTATTATAAAATAAATAGAAACGAGATTTATTAGGATCACAAAATCAGTTGTCAACAACACTGTCATCAAAAATTACAGCTAATCTGTTTTTTTTTCCCTCAGAATTGGTTTAACTCCTCCTCACAAGTTATTTCTACATCATTCCAAAAGTTATCAGACATAGTTGCAATTTCCTGTCTGTTTCGATCCTGAAATTTTTTCAGAATTTCTCTATAAGAAACTAAAGAACTTTGCAATTCACTTTAAAATTATCCGCTACGTACTACTGTGAAGGGTTTTTTTCAACAAAAAACATTTTCATTTACTTAATTAAAAATTAATTCATTTTGAGCCGAGTAATATCGAATCCGCGTTATAGTAATCGCAAATTTTGTGCCATGTAATATGGAAACCATGTTCAAGAAGTACCGCGTTATACGAATGACGCCTGCATTTGTTTTGCAATAAATAATATAAATACTTTCAAAACAACATGTCATGTGTTGTGATTAATGATCAATTATTCTTTTAGCCCTATTTTATTCCAAATTTGATGTATGTGTATGACGTTTAAACACATATAAATCAATCCATTCACTAGACATGACCGATATTTAAATACTCTAATCTCATCACCAAAATAAAATTCTATTTCAAACTGCATAAAATGCTTCAGCAGAATCTTATTAAAAAATTTTCTCGCAGCCCGAAGGTGGTGGGTGGGAAAGGGTTCGAGGAAGGTGCCGACATGATCTTAAAAATAGCTACTTTTATTCTATCTTTAGCACTTTACAAAGTCCACAATTTCGTAACTTAACTCTGGGAGCAAAAAGAAATCCTAACCCTTAATCGGATGTCCTAAATTTTTTAAAGTACTTTTCTGGAGTTGAAGCTCCTTGTTATGACCCTTCTCGATGCCCGATAGCTCGGTAAGCTCCAAAATAGTTTACTTCACCAAATCCTGGTGGATTCTACTTCAACTACTGAACTCAAGTTACGCGAACATCAACTCGCTGTGCACGTTCACTAATACTTGGATTTTACGATTAATGATCTTCGCTTAACCATTAACTCACATACTCAGCGAGAGGTACTTGGATAGTAATTACACTTGCTCAAAATCAATCAGCTCTACGAAAGCGATTTTTAAACTAAAATCACAGTTAAAGAATATTTTCCTCAAGAGGACTAGTTGAAGAAACAGAATAGAGTACCCGTAACAAATTATATATTATTGTGAAATAAATGATAAAAATATAAAATTTGTAATATGCCCTAAAACTCTTCAAACATACAAAGCAAAAAATCATCTAAAAACAGGAAAAAAAATTATTTCAATTAAAGCCCTGAAGATGACAGTTTTCTTTTCTTTTTATTGTTTTTTTTTCATTTATTTGAAAGATGACATTTTGAACGAAAAAAATAGATGTTTCTTAGAATTGTGGAAAAGAAATAAAAGGAAAAGACGAATAGAGAGGAGGGAAAGGGATAGCAATAACAACGTAGTCGGCCTGGAGCACTTCAAAACTCTAGTGTCAGGTATTCAATAAAAACTCGAAGCAATGGGTCAAAAAACAGGATTTTTTTTTACTTTTTCCATTATTTTTTTTTCTTCTAACCCAGAAGGCAAATAAATAAATACAAACCGAAAGCGAAACTCACAGACTCAAAATAGAAACACAATTTTGGTCCAAGAGTTGAATGAAAAAAAAAAAGAGAGAAAGATCGAATTGTTTGGGAATACTATTTTTTTTAACTTTAAATTTTTTTTACCACGGGCAGGAGGTGAAGAGTAAAAATGTTTACGGTGAATATATATTGGCTTTTTGAGTTCCTTTTTGGTGTGAGTTTTCCCGCCCATTCAGCAGAAAAGTCGAATGACCCGAACAGTTCCTTGGTATTCCTTTCCCAACTATTAGAAAAGATTCTTCTTCAAAAACTGAATATTCTTTTCGGATATTAAATTTTAAAAAATCGAACCAATTTGCTGAATTCACAATTATTTATATAATGCTGCAGTAAATTTAAGATTAATAAGAAGAAATCTATGTTTTCTTTTTAATCCTTTATAGAGTCATAACAATAAAGTTATATTAAAATATTTTTGTGGGATTAAGATTGATTTATATAAAAAGATATTCCTTTAGAATATCAAAGTGCTTTGAACCGCATTTTTTTTGTTCCGGTTCATCTAAAAAAATATATCGGTTCAGTTCCAAGTGAATAGTTTTACTTTATGTATATTCTTATCTTAAATCATCTCTACTTCTAGTTCATTCAATTCAAATAAATCTGCCTTCTATAGATAGTTTCGAGTAAAAGTGAAACAGAAAAATACTAGTGAACATCAAAACAGGAAATCGAAAAACAATGTACATATATTAATGATAATTATATGATTGACGTTAAAGTAAAAATTATCGATAAGTTGTTGACAGTAGCAAAATGACTGAAGATATATCGAACCGAAATAAATCGATACTTTTTTCGGTTCTGTTTCGGTTTTCGTTCCTATCAATCTAACGGTTTTTTCCGTTTTCGATTCTGTTCAGGCTCGAAGTCCTGGATTATGAAATTAATCTGACCTAATCCCTAAAATTAATCTGACTTTTAAGAACATCTGGGGGGGGAGAGTTTATTTCCCACCACCCCCTAGAAGCTATGGAGCTATTCAAAGGTAAGACATCTTATCAAATGCATTTCCTATTCCCCCCCCCCATCTGTGATATTTAAGAAGCCCAGTGCCTGAGTGGTAGTGTATTGCGCTTCCCCGTCACAGGTCCGGGGCTCAAATACCGGTTTGGGCAAGGATGACTCAGCCTTTCATCCCTTCAGTGGATCGATAAATGAGTACCAAGCTTGCTTGGGAACTGAACATTGAGTGTTTCGCGTCAGACTGACCACTTAACCTAAACGTCTGCACATGCACTCCAGCGCCTAAGGCCACGAAAACTGAGATAAGCACCGTAGTCCTTCTGAGTTCAGTTCAGTGTGATATTTAAAATATAATTTGCAAATACTCGTTTTACAATCTACAAAAGGAATTATAAATTAGATTTACTTTGCATTCAAAAATTTAATAATTTATACGTCCATGAAGCTTCAGAAAACAGATATCGACACATAGTAGAATAATGCATGCTGTACAAACAAATTTTGTTCGTTTCTCGGTAACTTTAGTAGAGCTCTAACGGTATAAAGTGTCTGTATTTTTTTTTTTTTTTTTTTTTTTTTTTTTTGTAAAGCTGGCATATAGTCACCAAATTAATATCAGAAATTATGCCCAGAAAATTAATGTCATTGTAGTAAAAGCGTGGAGGGCTCGATATCAATTGTTATATTTTATTACTATTCTATTCCAAAAGGCTGAGTTAGTGTATAATGTAACAATGTAGTACAATGTCCAAGTAGTGTAAAATATCCTCGCTTTTAGTATAATGACATTAATTTTCTCGTTAATCATTTATTCTTATATTAAGAATTATTTTTTACTTTTTAATTCAATTAACTATAAAAGTGTGTTTTTTAGTTTTTAAACTATAATTTATTTTTCATTTTTTAGGTCAAACTCAATAAAAGCATGTATTTTTAGTTTTTATAAATATCCTTTATTCATTGATGAATTATCTTAAATGCGTCATTTTTAGAATCGGAATACCCATTGCATCTTATCATGCGTTATACGCCTGGTTTGTAAAATGTAGGTTCAGCCAACTGATGGAAATAGGAAGGGCTAAGTTTGAAATATTTCATGCGGAAGAAGGTGTGAATTAATTATATTTTTCACTAAAAAGAGCTCAATATTCTCTCTAAAACTTGCATCAGCATTAAACATAAAAATACACGATTTGAATCGAAAGAGTTTGTGATAAATTATTTAATCCGGGACTTCTGAATCAATTTTCAGCTGTTTTGTTAAAATGAAGCAATGAATGATGTTTCATTCCACAGATCGTCAAGAGAATTAAGAAAAACAGACTTTATATCTGAAATTAGCAATTATAAAATAATTTTTTTTTCACATGCTCGAGTCTTTTTTTTTTTTTTTTAATTTTGGAAAAACTGGGCAATTGTTTTTTTGAAAGTAAGTGCTGACGCACCCTTCCTTTTGCCCATAAAGAACACTTTTTTTATTTGTTGTATTTTGTATTAACCATGAGTGTTTTCACTTTAGGGTTGTAACTTAATCTTTTTGTCGCCAAATCTGGAAGGGGTTTCTGGAGTTAGTCGCCAAATCTGTAAATCGTTAACCCTGATCAGTTGCCATTAGTCCTTGACAAATATGCAAAATTTCAAATTAATTTGACCTTTTAAAGTGGGTAATAAATCGAGTTCAAAGATTCCGTTACATACAAATGAAACTTATAAAAGCTTGTTAAAAAGAGATAAGCATAAAAAAAAATTAGACTTCTACATATAGATCGAAATACCTTTTATTTAAAAGCGATGGTGTACCTCATAAACTCAGACAATTGAATAGTTCTAAAAGAATATTAATTTTTCAAAAAGCCTGGTATATTAACAGGAATAAATAACTTCAAAACATAAGAGCATTACACAAGTGCCTTTCAGATTTTTTCGTAAAAAAAGGGGATGCGCGTTATACGGTCTAATATACCTTTACATTAAAAAATGTAGCTTGAAAGCATAGAGGCGTGCTATACGCCGGATTTTACGGTACCTTGCCTTTTATTTTTTTAACAAAAATTCATCGTTGAAGTGGTTTCAGTAACTTTTATACCTGGCTCTAGTAAAAAACACCGTCATATCATTTCAGTTCGTGCACTATCTGAGAGTCCAAGCGTTTTAATATAGGTTTATTCTTTGGTGGTATGTATATACTTGTGAGTTTTGGCAAACGGATGGACACTGAAAAAGCATCAATATCAGATTTTAGATTGTTTAATCGTTCCATTTAAATTATATCTAAATGATATGGAATTATAACATAAAGGATATGTTAATTTTACCTAATTTTAAGAAAATGACAGGGGGAGGGAGACAAATTGATGAATTTTATACACATTTTTCTTTCTTTTTTTTAAGGAAGGGAAATTGCGTTAACTGCTTTGAATGTTTCTGATGCATATCTCGTCTCATGACGCCATGGTCTATTTTTAAAGATCTCTTGTTATTCATTTATTCTTTCACTGAATCATAATGAAAACATATTTCTCGAAAAATTCATTGACAATTATTTAGAAGAATATCGGGGGGGGGGGGATTATTTAGAAAAAATATTTTAAAAGTCTTGTATTTGTTGATTTGCGTCAGGTTGGACGTGGGCCTTCATTGAAAATTTCTACGCAATCTTGCTGGAAAAAGTGAGAGGTTGCTTCGTTTTATTTTAAAAATTCACCCGTACGGGAAAAAAGGAACAGATACTCTTGTTACTTAAATATAATAAGAAAGGATAAGTTATGGAACTAAAACTTTATGAATAAATCTAAATCAAGATTTGGCATGATTCCTCTTGTGGAAAAGGTAGTGCTACATTAATGCTTGCCCCAGCGTTTCTCAAACCGTGGGGCATGCCCCCCCCCTTAGGGGGCGTGATAACTATACAAGGGGGTGCGTGAGCATATTGAAAAGCCGAAAAAAGAAGATTATTTTAAAGAATTATTAAGTTACTGAGAGTAAACTACAAAATACATTCTACAATACACATCACACATTTACAATAGTATAATACATTTATAAATGTATCAATATTGCACAATGTATTTTTTATAATTAATTTAACAATACTAAGTTAAGAACAAGTTTAATAATTACCAGTGATCCCATGGACTTGTCATACATAAAATTATATACAAAAATTAACAATTTTGAAGATTTGTACGATTTATAATTAATTCCTTCACTGCTGATTAAAATTTATGTCATTCGCTTCCCAATGCCATCATTTTCCACGTAGGCACGCGTGTCTAATGTCTTGGGGGGGGGGTGTGGGAAGAAAAGGAATAAATAAACAAATTCTCTGAAATAAATAAATCCTTAGCAAATACTGTCAAGGACCTTTTATTGTATTCCAAAGCCTTCGGAATAATTTTATGTACAATAGCGCACAGAAAAGGTAATATTTCGGAAGAACGTATATATTCGTCTGTGGCAATAAACGTTTTGGCTGTGTGAGACATTTATACATGTCGGTGGCATTTGAGAGGTTAAAGTCGTATTGTAGCTGTAGCATCAAAATATAGTATTATTGAATTCTATACATTGTTACTGTATAGAAGGAGGGGGAGGGTGATGAATATTGGGCGGCAAATAGTGAAAGTTTGAGAAGCATTGGCTTAGCCTAAATTCAATTAATCTCTCCGATATCTCCTTCACGTGACCATGATATCTAGAATAAATCCCAGAGAGCCTTCTATCATCCACAACTATTAGTGTCTAAACATACGTAATGTATTCCCAAGCACCCGCTCGATCGTAGCAACTAATCACTACTCTTCAATGGCCGAAACCTTGCTAACTCTTCAGCGGATGGATTCTATTTATTGTCTGCACGAGTTTTTCTCTAAAAATCCACTTCATCGTTGATCGTGATGTTAATAGATTTCTCCAGTAATTTCCAGAAGCATCAATAAGTCGCCAAGTCACCAAAAATGATGCCAAAGTGACTCTATCGCCAATTTTCTAAATAACCGTCATTCTAATGTAAAGGACGGCGTTATTTACGAATTTTACAGTTTTAGCATACAATTAATGCAACTGAAAGTATAATATTACTGTATTACACATCCAGATATAAATTACTTAGGTTATTTTAAGCATTCATTACACCAAATTCTTAACAATATAATTGATTACTAATAATGTAATATTAATAAAAATTAGACCAATGAATCAAAACTAAATCCGAGAAGAGTGTTTTGTGTAAAATTGTAAGATATATTTTGTTTCAGTTCTCAAATTTAATTTGAGGATTTTAACTTGGAGAAATTTGCACGTGCTCCTTGCAAAAAGTATAATGGATCAAAAACAAAATAAAATTATGCTAAATGACACAATGAAAATAAAAGTGAACCGCACAAATATTTCATAATCAGGAAATACTAAACAAATAAGGAAATGAAAGCAAAGGAATAAGAAAACATTTATTAAATGTTGAATGCTATTTTTTCACATTATTTTAGTATAAAAATTCCCGCATGAATTTTTTATCTCAGTTTGAAAAATAATAATAATACTAAAATAACTTATTCTATGATTGTTTCTTATTACTTTGAAACAATTTTTGTAATTATGATTTAATATCATTGCTATATTAAAGTATCAAATTCCTATGAATTAAATATAGCCAAAAGTTTTATGATTAAAAAGCAATGGATCAAGACATATGCTTCCAGAAAAAAAATTCTTTGCGAATGTAAAATCGTAGTCGATTTCCTTTTCAAAAGTTTCTTGTTATTTCTTAATAAAAAACATTCCAAGCGCAGATTTTCTGCTAGTTAAATTAATAGTTAGGATAAATTTATTTCGAGACAGACTTTGATTGCTTTTTTTCTACCACAAAAAAAGTAAAACACGGTCCAGTGATTGCGAAGAATGATTGGAATTCCAATGAAGTATTTCGCGATTTGAAAACGAATATTCTACAATAAAAGTTTCCGTCGAAGAAACAGTCATAAACTAAAACAATTCAGAACATGAAAACTCGTTTTCTTGAATAAAAATAGCCTTGGAAGCTCAATTTCATTATAGCACTCTCAATACCAATAACAGAAGAAAAAAAGAACCGTTTCCGTTTAAATTAAATACATAGAAAAAACCATAGAATCTTGTAGATTTCGAAGAATTTAGATTTATTTTATCGAATCTGTAAGATTTATTCATATTGTGCCGAAGGTTACAGGTTGATCTTTATATATATGTGATAAAGCTTCGAATTTTTAAAAAACTTTTTTTAATATTCCCTTTTTTCCTCATGATTCCATTTCTTTCTCCTGTACTTTTTTTATTCTGGCTTCCCACTTATATCATTTTAGCTGCAAGATTTTCATTCTCTGGACGTCTATTAATCGCTTCCATTTTTTGATTAAAATACTTTTTTTAAATTATTACAAAAATTATTATTTGATTTCTTTTTTATAAATTTTTAGCTATCAAATGATTATTTAAGATTCCTGTCTACTCGCCCCAAAAAAGCAAAAAAAAAAAAAAAAGGAGGGAGGTGTAATTATGTTTTTACCAAAGTTTAAATACATTTCAATTTTTTTTTAATTCATGAAAATTCACAAGAGAACAAATAATTAAAATGTTTTTGAAACTTTCATTATTTTTTGCTTTTCTGAAGGTACTTTATTACATTTAAACAATTATAATATTCTTAATTTTAAAAGGAAAAGAAGACATTCCCATAAAATGAACATTACATTCCTGAATTCAAATTGGCCGTTTGATGTATCGATCCTTTACGCCGTATTCTGAAGCAAAACAAGGGTTATTGGCAATGGACTTCGTAATTTTGAACCTTGGTCAAGTAATGGGGGCTCTTCTCATTCTCCAAACTTCCATACAAAGCTATCGTGAGGATTTTCAGTATGAGTGCAGCGGTTACAAACTTTCCGGACAGATATAGTAGACCTATAGCAGGGGGTGGCAACTTTTATGGGAAATGTGCCACTATCTAATAAAAAATGATATGCGTGCCACTTCCAACTTTACCTACAAATAAACTAAGAAAAATATAAATGGAAAGCTGAAAAAATTTTCCTTGTAGACTTATTGGATTTTAAGTAAATAGTACATTTTTTATGCAAGCTTAAGTAGTGAAGATTTAAAAATAATGTAATAAATAAGAAAAAGGTACAAACTTAGGTTTTAGACTCCAAAATCGAGGGGAAAAAGCAAGTTTGTTTACAAAAGAAGAGATACGACAAACTAGGGTAGAAGAAATGCAATTTTTCCCTGTAATCTTAAATTATTTAAATGCCCCCATAACATCGGTAAGAAGAGATAATTCCCATAGCCTTTCTTCATTCTTGAGTAAAAAGCACACATTAGACTGTTCAGTGTTTTCGTCTAAATATTTTAAAAAACGCTCCCTCAAATTCCTAAGTCTTGCGATTTCACTTCCTTTGGATAACCAGAGCACACAACAATGAAGGAGTGATTCAACATGACAATTTTCTATTGAAGCTTAATTAAGTGTATTTAAAGTAATTTGTTTTTGTCTGAGACTTTTTTTTTTTTTCATTTCTATAAAATTGTAAAAAGAACGTTATGTGTTGTCTTTTCAATTTTTTTTTTCAAATGTTCCAATAAGTCTTCGCATGCCACTGTCACAACTCCGCCGTGCCACACTGTTGCACGCGTGCATCAGGTTGGCCACCCCTGGCCTAGACGATGGGAAGTCCCAGAGCATTTCATGTTCGGAAACCCTTTCCTGGTGCGTTAGTGACTGCACAAAGCACAAGAAAGACAGTATACGAATAAGAAGAGAAAACATGCTTATTATTCTACCTCAAAAATGCTGAGAATTCTTTGATTATTGTATACGATAGATGGCGCTAAGTAAACCGAAGCTTCAGATGGCAGGGCATGCGCACCCACTGCTTTTGCTGCCATGTTCGCTTTGATGCTTGATTTCATCTGCCGACAAAGCGGTAGTAAAATGGAACGTTTCACACACACGCACACAAGACCTGAGCTCACTGATGTGTTTTTGGCATACGGGGCCAATAACATATCAGCGGATGTGATGGATGTAACCACACAGTAGTTGCACTCTATATGTTACCCCAAAAGGAAAATTCCCCGCCACGCCTTCTTTTCACGCTTTCTCCAAAGATTGTCCAACAGCAGTTCCTTCATCGTAGACACGCAGGAGAATGAGCGAAGAGTAAGAATGCCAAACAACGAGGAGACAGTGATGGATCTATTACAGAACGATTCAGGTACCACCAAGAGAGCTATCGCCAGTTATGTTAGAATTTCCTCTAAACCGTTTCTGGTAGATCCTGCATATTTACGACATGAATCTATATCACATCCAGCGTATATGATTGTTGTCTCTTTACTGTTCATTTTTTGCTGCACTAAGGATAATAGTCGTTTTCTTCTCTTATTCATGTCCTGTCTTCCTTGTGTTTTGTGTCGTCACTTCCGCGCAAAGAAAACGTTTCCGACCATGCCACAATCTTTATTGATAGCGACTGATTTCCCATCCTCTATCTGTAACCACTGTACAGATATACCCTGCATATTTAACGGGCATCAGCCCTCTACACAGGCTTAAGAAGTACCAGGTTGTGCCTACTATTCGACAGAAGCAACTCCGGACACGTTCGCACCCATGACCATTTGGCTAAAGTGTGCTCTTAAAATTGTTGGAAACCTTAAAGATACGTTTTTTACTTATTATTTCCTATTCCGATTCCCCGCACACATATAGATACTATGGAGGGCATAATGTTCATGATCACGAACTCGTGGCCTACGTTACTGAGTCGTAAGTAAGAGTCATGATGCCTATAAGGATCTTCCGTGAAAAAGACCTGATGTACATTAAATCTATCACGGCTCAAAGTCCTAACGTTGGTGTGATTCGGAAGCTAGGACAGCGGGATGTGTCACTTGAACATGGTTCCACGTCTCTTCAGCATGGTTCAAAATTACGAGGGCCGTGAATATCAGCAGTTAGAGCCTTTTTTACAGCTTGCAAACTTTTTTGATGTAGATTTTATGTTATCCCAATTTAAAGCATCCATTTATATATTTCTTCAAAAAAGATTTAATTGTGGTTTAAAACATAGTAAATTCATTTTTTTTAAATACCAGGTGATCCAAAAGTCAGGATGAACTTTAAAAAGGAATCATTCGAAAATGAATCAAAATACAAAGATACGGTGGTTTGCACCAAAAGGATGGAAAAGAAACCGGTTTTTGTGTGGCAACGAAAAAAAATAGTTCTGTTGGGGACCAACAAATGACTCTGTCGGATTTTTCAACAAACGGTATAAAAAGGAGCAACTGCTGCAGGTAATGGTATATTGGAAGCTTGTATGCATCGAAATGCTGTCCAAAATTGAGAAAGCCCTCTTAATTAAACTGTATTATAAGAATTCGGAAAGTGCCATTGCGGCATTTTGAGAATATCACTACATGAAGGGTATGCGAGATAGCAAAGGACCAATAACGTCTTCTGCATTGAACAAAATGATGAAAAAACTTGAAGCTACAGGTTCTTTAGCGTCACGTCAAAGAAGTGGACGTCTTTCAAAAGCCGCTGCTGTCGCCACGACAGTGGAGCAGACGGTGCAATCCATGTCGTCGGTTGCTGAAGCACATAGGGAGTGCAGTGCTCGAGATGTTTCGAGACAGACAGGAGTGTCGTACCCTATAAATTGCAACATAACCAAGAACTGAAATCTCCTGACTTCGACTCTCACCGAGATTTTGCGAATTTGGTATTCAATAAGATGGAAGAACAGTATGAACACTGTGCTTTGAACAGATGAAGCACATTTCACACTCTCTGGTGCTGTTAACACCCACAATGTTGAGTGTGGACCACAGAAAATTCACATGCCTTTGTTGAGGTACCTGGTGACAGTCTGGTGTGGCTTCAATACTGATTTCATAGTTGGTCCATTTTTTTTCGGGGAAGTCACACAGACAAGTTTCAAAATATATTCTGTCACTGGTCAGCGATATGTAGCACTGTTACAGAACAACATTATTCCTGAATTGCAAGCACGACAGGCACTCCAAACAGTCACCTTAATGCAAGATGGAGCACCATCTCATACTGCTCAGTCTATGCAACGCCTGCTACGCTCAACATTCGGCGAGAATCGAATTATCAGTCGCTACTTAAATCACGCATGGACTCCAAGATCTCACGATCTGAAGCCCTGTGACTTTTGGCTGTTGGGATTTTTGAAGTCAAAAGTGTACCGTGACCAACCAGCATCACTAGGAGCACTGAAAGATGTCATACGCCCAAATGTGTCTGCCATAACGCAAGAAATGCTACAAAATGCTGTGAACGGTGTGGTGACTCGTATCACAGCTGTACTTCTGAATGATGGACAGCAGATGGAATATTTACTGTAGTGCCAATTAACTGCAAGCTAACTTGTAAGTTGTCAACATTTTTTCATTTGTAAATCATCTTTTGGTGCAATAAATACTATAGCGCCATCTGTTGGTCATCAACAGAACTATTTTTTCCATTACCACACAAAACCCGGTTTTTTTTCCACCCGTTTGGTGCAAACCGTATCTTTGTATCTTGATTCGTTTTCGAATTATTCCTTTTTAAATTTCGTCCTGACTTTTGGATCACCCGGTATATATAAGAATATATATATATTATCTCGCTTCCCAAATTTAAATATTAGAATTAATCTTCCAGTATTTATACCAGTAAGTAGATTCTGAGGAGAATATGTTTATACATAATGAAATATTCAGGCAATTCAACAATGAACTTCAAATCGTTGTTTGGAATGATCTTTTATTACTGCCATTACCAATTTTACAGGGTCTGCACTCGCCAATATTTATCACAGTTCGAAACAAGAACGTTCCAAGTATTATTTATCCCATTTCTATTACGACGAAATCGAAGCGCATTCATTCAACAAACAACAATCGTTTGTTTTCATTGAGAGGAAAGGCATATCTAAAAGGCAGTCGCTGTTTATTTGCTACGCTCCTGGTACATCACTTCACTTCACCATTTCTCTAAATAATCATGAGCTGTTAGTGCAGACGACCGGAAATTTTCGTCTGAGCACGAATTCAGACCTCCAAAACGACATCTGGGAGGCGAGGCGAGTAGTTTAATGTTTATGCGCCGGCACTCCTGTGTGCTATTTCAGCAGCTGAAGAAAATCTTTTCGGTCATTTAATCCGATCGAGAATTCATTCATCTCGGAACTTTGACTAGCGGACGAGGCTTGAAGGGAAGGACCACACATTGCGAAAATGGATCGGACGATAGAACTACTCCTAACATTTTTATTGCAGCAGACCAGTAGCCTTCAAACTTTTCAACTCACCGAACCCCTGGAATTAAAAAGTGTTTTCAGGGAACCCCATTTTATATACATACTTTGAAGAATATATCTCAAAATAATTTTTAAAGTATAGGTCAACGGTACTTTATGTAAAGGTAATTATAAAAGAAGTATTGCATTTGTTATTAAAAAATTCTAATTAATTTTTTAATATAATTTACTTCTAATAATATTAATTTGTAATCCAAATGTCACCTACCCGTGAATTACAGTTAGGAACTGACATACGTGCTTGCTTTTTTTCACACAAATTGTTGAAGTCTATGCCTATTGAATTGATCTGAGGTCGCATTTCATATTATGTGTTTGATTTGTTTTTATACTTTGTTTTTGTAGCCATTCTTGTTGAGAAATATATTTCACTTAAACACAATGTTCGGAATGGTATTTAAAGCCATATAACTGAGTATTTTTCACGAATTTACAACATAAAGTTTAGGAGCTTTTCTTACTTAAACTTAGATTTTAACACCGAATCTGGTTGTGTGTGTGTGTGTGATAAGTTGCTTCCTCTCTCCATCATTAAAAGTTGGTTTTTTCCCGTCATTTCAAAATGGCGCATTTTCATTAGAAAATTTAATTATGCAAGACACCGCGTTAATTAATGAGTATAAAATTATCTCGTGGAACCCAAAACAGTAAACAATAGAATATTCACAATCTAGTAGGAGGCATATATATAAAAATAAAACATTTTAATATTATTTTATTATATTACTAGCTGTACCCTGCCACACGTTGCTGTGGCTCAATCTGGTTAAAAAGTACATTCTCCGGGAGCTGGTATCTCTTTTTAGTGTTACACCATATAGGCGAATGCTACTCGCCGCAGGTAATTTTGACGCTGTTTCCTCCACAGAGGGAGGCAATTGAGCTCTGACGATGCGAACCTGTACAAGGATTTAATTTTTCCAAGAGCACCCAAGCCAAACAGGCACTCTAGGGATCTTTTACATGTCATATATATATATATATATATATATATATATATATTGTTTACTCTCCCGCTCGTTCCTCGCAATAATTTTATACTCGTTAGTACAACGTCTTGCAAAATTATATATTTTTCTACATAAAAATACACCTTTTTGAATTTGTGTAAAAAAACTCTACAGTACAGGAGGGTGAAAACCTTATCAACATATTCAATCTTAAAATTCTAAATTAAAGCAAGAACAGCTCCTAAATTTTAGGTTGCAAATTCATGCAAAATGCACAGTATTTCTCTCGCAGCTATAAACATTTTAATGCCATTCAGAACAATGTGTATAAGTGAAAAATATTTCTAAAACGTAAGTGGCTGCAAAAAGTATAGAAACAAATGAAACTCAAAATATGTATTGCGATTGCAGTTAATCTAAATAGACCTAGACTTCTACAGTTTGTGTGAAAAAATGCAAATGCGTATCCTAGTTATTAAACATAATGCATGGGTAGGTGACACTTGGAACACAGAATAATGTTATTAAAAGTAAATTAAATTTTTAATTTTAAATGCAATGCTTTTTTAATTGTCTTTATTTTACATTGATCTATTTTAAAAAAATTTTAAGATATATTCTTTTAAATGTGTGTGCGGAATAGGGCTCCACGAAACTACTTTCTAGTTCTAGGGGTTCAACGAAAACACCTTCGTGTTCTAGGGGTTCCGTGAGTTGAAAATGTTTGAAAGACCACTGATCTATATTAATAATTATTACTAAAGATACTTATGAAGTATAAATGCAGACACTTGGCTCAATTCCTTGAACTTAAACCACGAGGCTCCTATTCCTGTTCCTAGATAAGCGAACAATTCAAATATTTATAATATTATATGTATTATAATATCATAAAATATATAAAATATTATAAATATAAATTATATTATATTAATATATATATACTATTTTTTATATTTATAATATTATTTTTAATAATTATTTTTACGTGAATTGCAAATTAAACAAAAAAAACTTTTTGCAAATCTCAGCTGAACAAAAAAAAACCATATTTGTTAAATTTTAAATCTGAGGGTCTAATAGCTGATAAAGAGGATTTTTGTTTTATTTATAGCGCAGCGTTACTCTCTAGGGAGTCGATTTTTGAAAACACCTTTCTAAGTTGATCTCTGCTCGGCAGAAGTAACACATTATTACAAATTTTGTGTAATGAACGCTTAAAATAGTATAAATAATTTATATCTGGATGTGTAATACGTTAATATTACTTTCTGTTGTAGTATATGTATGTAATTATAATATTCGCAATCAACGCCATTCCTTACATTATAATCGTGATTCAATGGAAACATAGCAAAAGGTTGGTGATGAAGCTAAGTTGGCATCATTTTTAGCGACAGCGTTGCCAACCTGACGATTTATTGAACGGTGCAGAAGTTTCTTTGATGTAGCACCACTTGGTGGGAAGCTGCAATAAAGAGGATAGCACAAAAAACCTTCTCCACAAAAAATACATATACATGCCAATTTGTATAGTGTTCGATGGAACTGTGTTGGAACAAAGTGAGGTCACATATATAAACATCCATTTATATATTTATAGATTAACTTTAAAGGAGAACCTATATATATCCAAACCAAATTTCTCTACACTTGGCGATTCATCGAACGGTGCAGAAGTTGAAGAATATGCTGTAGCTGAACCTTATAGGGAGCTGCAACAAAGAGGATAGCACAAAAACCTTCTACATAAAAATACATATGCATGCCAATTTTCATAGTGATCGGGTGAACGGTGTTGGAGTGAAGCTTTTTTCATATATACAAACATCCACAGACAGACAGATAAAATTAGAATGTACATTCTAACAGGCACGGCAAATCTTAATGATGGACTTCCGAATTTCGAAACAGAATAAGGAGAATACCTGTCAATTCAAATTCTAAGGCTTAGCTTCAAAATAAAAATAAACAAGACTACCTCAATTTTCCACTGACCGAGAGCGATGTTGAGAGTTGCTGTAATAAATTTTGCGCTAGGAAAAAAACAGACGTAAATTTTTCGCCAGCCAGCTGAGAAGAACAAGTAAGTACTTATTGATAAATGGCTGTCACCTCTTGAGTTTAACATAATACACGGGAGCCAATGTAAGTTGCCACACAGCTGCATGCATACATTAATTAAACATCAGTTACTGCACATAGTTACATACATTAAAATAAATAAAACTAAAAGTGTTATTATCAAGTTAGTCACGAGGCGAGGATTTGCGACAGTAAGAACAACATCTGATCTAGAACTTAACTTTTCTATTGCGTATAAAGTCCATATAAAGACTTCAAAAGTTTACTAAGTTAAAATTCAAACAATGGCGATTGGTATCGAATCAGAACTCCTATTCAAAACTCGACCCGAACGTTGCCAACTAGAAACTTCAGGACAACTGTGAGATCTAAGAATTGATATTGATATCAGGGTATTTTTTTTTGTACGAAAAAGTGTTCCAATTTCAGAAAACCTGCTTAGGTGTAAGTAATGATGTGTCTTTTTGCGTTAAAAACATTTACAGCAAAAAAAAGTTTAACGCGAAAACGCTTAAGACGAAATATCGGTTAACACGAAATAATACTATGGTACCAACAAACTATGTATTTCCATGCATTTTTTCTTTCAACACAAAACAAAAATCACTTGTGACAGGTCTATACGCGTCCTTCTGCTAACCCTCTTGGGAAATCTTTGAGCTATCAATCACAACCAACCCTTTTGGAAGAAGAAACCGTGATATGCATAGTAGGTCAGTTACATATAGTATAAGTTTTCTAGCTGGTGAGTAAGATAGAGGAGATTAGATAAATAGACGAAGTTGCCTGGAGAGTGAAATATTATGAAGCTAAAGATAAGGAAAGATATCGACCGATCAGGTATTAGTTATATTGATAACGCGTTTCGGGCTTTAAATTGTTAAAGATAATTAAGTGGCGATTGGTCACATTGCTACATTCTAAATCAAATATTAGAGTAGAGGATTGATCCATAAAAGGTAGATTAATTTAATAGAATTCTTCTCAGAATTCGCGCCTCTGGTAGGAAAATTCCCTCTGCTCTTTCTGGGAACATCTCATCTTATTTGATTGCTTGAAATGTGTCTGTGATAATTGGTGTGCCTAATAAATAATTATTTTATGACGAGTTTCCTTCACTTCCTCCCACACCTCTATACGGATCCGAGAGTAGATCCGGAGTGTTATATTCTTAACACGAAAAGATTTCCCTTCTGTGTATGAATTAAATACAGAAAACACCAGACACACACGCAGGTTCAACTTCGAAAGATTTCATTGATATAGATGATGATAATGTGTGTTCGGCCCTAATTATGGCACAGAAAGACATTTTGGAGTTTGTTCTAAGCTCAAAAAATATCACTGATGAAGATTCCGACGACTAAAAGGAGATGAATAATACAGCTTCTGATCTTACATCATCCGAAATCGGAACATCATAAAAAGCAGGGGTGTAACTTCCACCGTATCAGCTGTATCAATGATACGACCCGCCTCCCTCCTCCCAAGCTACAAGGAACCCAACATGTAATATTTTGGCACTTTAAAATAAGTTTTATTAATGTGATCATTTTTATTTATTTTCTGTTTTTCAAAACCTTGAAAATTTTGTATTAAATTTCATTAAGTTCTTGTAAATATTTCTGTTTCATTGTTTTTTATTAAATTTTTGCATATATACAGATCACAACAACATATTTATTTATTTATTTATTTTGCAATATCCTTTAACACGAAATTATTTTTACTCGTAAAAACATTTTAGTCCCCCCCTCAGTTTCATGTTAAACGATTTTCACTGTAGTTTCCTTCTTTTCAATCATAGCCATCTATGCTCTCATACCTTCCAGAATTATAAGACCCGTGTACATAATGAATATATATTCCCTTAATCGCATAATCATTATCTTTCATCACCATATAAAAACATGTCCCTCACCGACACAAGAAAAAGTGGACAACGAGGAGAACATGGTCATCAGCGGAGGAAACATGCAGCAAACAAATCATGTCCGCAGATTTTTCTTACTCTCTTCGGAGACATCTCCATGTAATGTTCGGTCATAAATAACATTATTCCCCGGATGTGTTTCCTCTCGTCTTTATAAATGAGAGAAATGTTATCTTTTCCATATGGTTGGATTTTGCTTCGGATTTGTGAATTAGAAGAAGGATTTGTTGTTGTTGTTTTTGTAGAATTTGAGATAAATTACTGGAGAATTGCTGGTAATCTTAAATATTCAGAGCAAAAATTTCAACGATAGAAAGTTTATAAACAGTCGGACCTAAATTTAGCGAAGTCGCTAAATCCCGCAAAAATGTTCGTTATATGGAAAATTCATTATATAGAGGTTCATCTTTCAATATGCTTTATAAACAACATAAAATAAATTTTAAATTAATAAAAACTATGCATTGTGTGTGAAAAAGTAATTATTCACACCTTTTTGTGAGTTAATATCTATTTATTTTATATATATTTTACCCACATCAAAAAAAGAAAAACTGCAGGGAAATTATGAAAAAGGAATGTAGAGGAATACACTATATTTCCAACATTAAGAAAATAATTTTATATTAAAATTAATGAATTTTAAGGGGCATTTTCTAATTTAAACTACACGAGTAATTTTAAACATGCATTATTTTATAACTAACTTACTAAAACGTGTTGAAAGAGAGAATATAACTTGAAAAGTCCAGAAATACTTTAAAACAAGGGAGAAAAAATTTTATCACTCGAGAAAAAGTTCGTTGCATTGAAAATGCATTTCGCTATTGGGAGGATATTTTACGAAGAAAATCGTGAAATGTTCTTGGTTCCAGAAAAAAGTTCGCTATTTAGAAAAATTCGCAATATAGAGGTTTGTAATATGGAGGTTCGACTGTATATATACAGGGAAATACAATTAACACGAAAACGCTTAAGGTATCTAACAACCCTCAAATTCTGAATTTTGCCAAAGATTGACAAAAAGTTTTTATGATTTTATTTTAAATGCCCTCTTAATAGCTTTATAGAAATACTAAGTTTATCATTTTCCATTTACTAGAACAAAAACTACAAATGTTTTAATAAAAGGAAAATGCTCAAACAAGGCAACGATTGCTCAAAAATTTTGAAAATCATTAACTGAATTTTTTGTGTGTATGTTCTGTATAATAGTAGAATTGTTTTAACCTTTAGATTTATCAATTACTGTTTTATTAGAAAATTTACAGTCCCTTATGTGAATATAATCACTGTTTTTTTATAAGCAATTTCATATAACTAAGATAAAGGGCTCTAGTTTTTGTAAAAATTAAAATATCCCTTATCCTGAATGTCATTTCAAAAATGAATAGAAAAGCAACACATTCAAATTGAAAATTTGTTCACAAACTTTTTGCATAAAATGGAACCCGTTTATGTAATTTTTGTAAATTTTTACCAATTTTCCCCCTATTTAGCAATAATAATTTCTTTTTCTCTTCTTAGTTTTAGCATATTTTTCTTAAAATGTACTAAATAACTCTAAAAAGCCCAAAATAATCCCTATATGTCCATTTTTTTTTAAAGTTGTCGCAACTAGTCGGATACCTTTTAGACGAAATATCGGTTAACACGAAATAGTACAACGGTACAGACAGACTACTATAGATTTCCATGCATTTTTTCTCTTAACACTAAACCATATCCCTTCTGAGAATGAACAAAATACTGAAAACATCAGCCGCGCAGGCTAGGTATAAGAGGGGTGTCAAATGAAAAGGAGGTGATTTCACATGTTTCGTAGAAAGGAAACTAATTTGACTTTGAAATACCCTCGGAATAGCCTGTAACAAGCCAATTTTGCTTATATAAGCTACTTTCACTCTCCACCCCGACTAACGCCGCACAAAAGTATCTATTCTCATATCAGTTGGCTTTGGAATTTGGTGAAATTGCAATGTGAGTAATAATCAATAAGTTTAGTTAGTGGTTTTTCCCCCTCTGTTTTAGAAGTATTTCTTTACGAGCACAATGGCAAGGAGCTCAAAGGATCTCAAGCTTCTATTTCACTTAAAATGAATATGGAGCTACTTAAAGCTAGTGATCAAAATCAGAAGAAATTGAAAATTTTGTATTAAATTTCATTAAATCCTTGTGAATGTTTTTGTTTCATTTATTTATTTATTTTTGTTTCATATATATGCATCAATGTAAGTAAAATGCAATTTAATAAACTTAATTTTGTTAAATATGTTGGGTATTTTTTTCAATATCCTTTAACACGAAAAAATATTTCAGTCCACCTCAGTTTTGTGTTAAACGATTTTCGCTGTATATACATTGCTGGTCATACAAATGCAACATCCTGAAGGATACATGTCAACCAAGTGAAATCTACATCATGCGTTGGCGTCGATGAAATATGCAAATCATTAGCATTATAGCGCAGGCGCACATCACGGGTGACCGCAGCGCCACCCACAGGGCTAGGGGAGAATAGATTGGCGGTTTGAAGTACTAAAATTGCTTTTCCGTGCGTTATTTTTGCGTAAGCTGTTTATCAATGATTAGTGGAAGATATCAAGCGTCTTTTGACTAAGTTTCTGAATTCGACAGAGAAAGAATAGTAGCCTATATTGATTGTGGATTTCCTTCAGAAAAATCGGTCAACATGTTGGACGAAACCAAGCAACTGTGATGCAAATCTGTCATTGCTGGGTGCAGGAAGAAACGATGGATTGACGGGGCTGATCCCTCACACCTCGTTGCACCACTGTCCGTGATGAAAGGTGGTGTGCGCATGGCAGTGATGGATCGCACAGCCACATCATGAACCATAGCACAACAGATTCAGACAGTCACTCATCATTCGATGTCCACTCGTACGATTCGACGCCGTTTATAGCAGAGTGAACTGTCCGCAAGTCTCCCATTGCTTCGTTTACCCTTGACTGGAAACCACAGTCAAGGGTCCATTGGCGGTACAAATGCCGCCAATGGTGTGATTAACGGCGGACATGGACAACTGAACGGAACGACTTTGTGTTTACTGACAAATCCCGCTTCTGCCGGCAACATTACAATGGTTGGATTCGAGTTTGGAGACACCGTAGTGAAAGGCTGTTGAAATGCTGCGTTATGCATCGCCACACTGGTCCTTCACCCGGTATAATGGTTTGGCATGGTATTATATTTCACTTTCGTTCCCCTCTAGTACGCATTTCTGGTACACTGAACAGCCAGCGTTACATCTCTGAGGTGTTGGAGCCCGTAGTCCTCCCATACATTCAGCACTTGCTATCACCCATATTCCAACAGAAAAATGCATGACCACACGTGGCACGCAGTGTTCAAGAGCTTTTTTTTTACCCATCAGATTGATTTACTTCCTTGACCTGCTTGTCCTCCCGATCTATACCAATCTAAAAGGTGTAGTCCTTCAGAACGATTGGACAACGATACACCAACAGCTGCTTCACCAGATCAAATTGGCAAGCATGTGTATTTTATTGAGAAGAAATCTACTAAAAATGGACTTTGAGAAAATTCACTTTGATGGAGGGCGTTACGAGAGCGTTGAAGATAATTTTTTCTTCAATTTTAAAAAATCCCTGTCCTTTTTAAATTAAGAGGTGAGGGTTATAATAATGTTTTTCAGTACAATCGATTGCTCAATGGTGGGACTTAGATATCGATAATTTATATATATATATACAACACATGAAATACTCTTCAGAGCTGTTAGGTAACGATTTGTATGAAATAAAATCAAAGGTAAATCAAGACTGACTGGAAAAACCAATTCAAAATCATTTCACATTCTCAACCGTTCAACCCCATGATCTTGTTAACTGTGAGAATTTGCTAAAAATCCAGAAGAATTTGGCTCGACTGGAACATTTTAATAACCTTATAATTAATCTTGGAGTATCTCAGTGACTTTGGCTTGTAATAGCTCGATTTAAATGCCTGTTTTGAAAAACGGACTTATCAATTAGTTTCTTAGTTGTATTGTTTTAGAGAAACAACCGCCTTCAAAATCTCTAAAAGTATTTTGTATCCATTTCATTTAATGTATCAAATGCAGAATTTGGAATTTCGATAAAATTTTGGTTTGGATTTTAGGGAAAGAGACGGTCAAAATTTCATTACTATAGATGAGTGGTCTTCTCTCAAACTGTTTCAACGGAACCCATGGGTTCCACAAAGCATATCCAAGGGTTCCACGAGTTATAATGAAAAATCGAAAAGAAGATTATAAATTTGTATGCAAAACGGAATCCTGTTCTCTATGAAGTTTTTATAACCACAAATATCTAAAACTCACCCCAGTCCATAATATTATTTTGTAATACTTTTTTTAAACTTTTATTACAATATAATAAAAAAATATTAAAACGAGCTAGAATATTCGATAGATGACTCTCCCGAGTTTCACGAAACAATTTTATACTCGTTAGTACGATGTATAGAAAAACTAACTAGAAAATGCACCACCTTCATTCGCATGAAAAATACCCATAATAATGGAAAGAGAACAACTTATCGATATATCAACAGATTCGACATTAAAATCTTAACTTAAGCAAGTACAACTCCTACATTTTAAGTTGCAAATTCCTACAAAATAGATAGGATTTCTCACATTTATTTAAACATTTTAATGCCATTCAGAACAATGTACTTAGTGAAAAATATTTTTCAACGTGTAAAGCTACAAAAACCAATATATATATATAAAAAAACGACAGATAATTTTAATAGACCTAGACTTTGATAGCTTGTGTAAAAAATTCAAGTGCATATCCCAGTTATTAAATATAAAGTATGGGTACATGGGATACTTAAATCACAAAAAATTGTTATTAATAAATAAATTATATTATAAAATTGCATTACAAAATTTGAAAAAAAAAATACAGTACATTATTTTAATCATCTTAACGTAATTACCTATAATATATTGAGATCTACTTCAAATATTTCTTAAGATATATTCTTCTAAGTGTAGAACTGGGTTGTCCCAAAACACGTTATTGTTCTAAGGGTTCCATAGGTCACAAAAGTTTGAAGACCACTGCTATATAGATAAATATAGGAACTTTTCTGTTGATAATGCATTTTTCAATTAACGTATTTTATATATTTTTAAAAATAATTTGTTCAAAAATGATAAGGTACAACTCTCTCTTAAAATTGGTGCTCTTTCATGATATCAATGATATTATCACTTCAGTTCAACTCAGAAAAAGAAATCTTAAGGTCTAATAAAACTGATTCCATAAAAACTTTTTAAACCTAGCATAACGTTCTTATTCGGAGCATTATGAAACATATATCCGTTTATAATAATGTATGTTCCTAAAATTTAAACTCGTGAAGTAGATATGTTATTTTAATCTAAACTAAAAAAAGAATAAAAATTTTACTTTTATGCTCAACTACAGGAAAAACGAATTTAAAACATATTATATACCAGAAAGGGTTGACTGATTTAAAGAGAAATAAATAGTGGTTTGAAATGTACTGCTTTTTTCCATACTTTAGATATATATATATATATATATATATATATATATATATACAAAGAAAGTGTCGTCCTCGTCTATTGTCCATGGTTCAAAATTATGAGGTCCTCGTGTAGCTGAACAGTGCGACGTTAATATACACTCACTCACTCACCCATACTTTAGTGAACATAATTTTATTTTCTCCCTGAATGAATGCTTCTAGTGTCGTTTCCCATTATTTAACATAAGTCCAAATCATTGTTAATGTCATTCAGAAAAGTGACCTTAACTAAATTGAGCTTTTGAAAACGAACAAAAAGGAATACTTTTCCTCTGCGCGTAATTGTCTTCGAATATGCCCAAAGAATACGTGGGTACTTCGGGTTATCTAATCTAACTTTCGAACCGGCTCAGCAAATTAGTTTTACCCATTCCCAGCTGAAATGTGGGCGGCGTTCCTTATCTCAGAGCGCAGAAAAATTTTCAAACGCTGCGGGGCAGAAAATAAAACACCACCCAGCGCTAAAAATTCCACCGCATGAGTCTCTTAGTCGAGTAATTTAATTGTGTTAATTGTCATTAAGAAGGCCCAGGCTTCTCACTTGGTAATTGAAAAGCCCTTAAGTCGAGTTCGGAGCCCAGTGAAAACACTGGAAGTTTGATTAAGTTGTAACAATCGAGCAGCAGGAAGGGAACAACTAAACCGGAAAGAGAAACAAACGGGTTGGGGAGGCGTGAAATCGCAGGAATTGTCTTCCTTCTTCTGCAGAGTTTGTTTCCCTTTAGAAGAGTTTGCGCTGAATCTCGATTCTGAGGTTTTAACCACTTTCGTTTTTCTGGGGTCGAATTGGGCACCCTCAAGGGATGGTGGGGGCATTGGTCGGAAGGAAAAAGAAAGGAAGTGTTTTAAGTTCTCTCACAAGAGTCCTTCACAAATCGAGAAAATTAAATGGGTAGGTTGTCTTTTTAGAAAATTGTCATTTTAAAATGAGTTCTAGGGAATATCGAGACATACGCAACAAAAAAAAAGTTTATTTTTCCCTGGAGTTTTTGTATAAAAGATACATTGAAATAAAATAAAAATTGTTACCTACAATGCGCGAAAAAAAACAGCTTAGCCAATAAAGAGGCTTTCTTTTAAGTGACTGACTAAGTTCGGAACATATCAGTTGAGTTAGAGTATGCTTATGAAATTTAGAATATAGAATATTATCTTAAGGTAACTGGGACGTGAAGGTACTTCAAATTTTTTATTTTATTTTTAAAAAATAGAGGGCATTTTGCTGTTTCTATAAATGTATTAATGAGAATTCAATCAAATGAATGCTAGAAAATTGAATTTTAAAATTGTAAACAAGTGTGATGTAATTGTGATTCAGGTACACTTTCTTCAAAATCCGTAATGTATTCAATATGTATTGTAAAAAACTAATTTTTCTATTCGAAGAATGTAATTTTTCTATATTACAGGTTCAAATTTATTGAAAATTGTACATTTTTTGTGCAAAAATTACGGAAAATTTTAGTGAATTGTTACAAAATTTTGAAACAAAATTTGTTTTTTTTTATTATTTCTAGTTTTGCATTTATAAATACTCAATGTAGTTTTTAAATTATAAATCAAGTGGATGTAGTACAAAGTAGATTTTGAGGATTATTCTAAATTAAATACACAGCTTGTAAAATAGTCATTTCGTTTTTCCTTACTTAACGTTTTTCCTACTGCATTTGAATGCTCAAGAATAACTCTATATGTCTCTATCTATATGTCTATATGTCTATAACTCTATCAAGAATAACTCTATATCTGATGTATAAATACAAAAACAGAGATTATTTTGTCATAATTTTTAAAAACAGAGTTCCATTTAAATTACACAAATTAACTTCTGAAATTCACAAAAGACATTTTTTGTGTGTATTTTTATAACAATAAAAATATGTGTAAAGAATTCTGTAATATCCTGTAATGGTGATGTTAAAAGTTATATAAAAATTCTAAAACTTGTAGACATAAAACTTTGGTATTTTAGATGGAAGAAGGTGTGAATCGTTGACAACACGTGTTGATGAAGTAAGGAAAGAGTAATTAAAAAAAATTCTGAATAATCTAGAACTTCAAACTTACAATTTAAAAACTGAGAAATGATGCAAAATAATCCAATTAATAATGGTAAGTATTAAAAAATATTATTTTACAAATCATAGATGAAAATATCTTTATTTGAAATTTTCTCAATGCCTTTTTTGATGATTCCGGTACACTTTTCTCAAAATCTACTTTATCTATAAAACTGATGTTTTGTATACTATTACGCACAAATTTTCAACAAAGTGAACGAATTTTTTTTAAATAAACATTCATAAATTTTAGATATAGCACAAATTTTGCATGGAATTTAAAGGAAATTTAAATCACTTAATTTAAAAAATTTTATCATTTTTATAAATTTATTTTTGAAAATTTCATTTCTTTCATTTCATGGATTGTTATGTTTGCAAAAACCCTGTACAATTTTATAGCTATATATATGCAGTGGACTTCATACAAAGTGTACCTAAAGGTATGAACATGCCTTGAAAATAAGAAAAAATAGTTATTGATTAATTATTGCTCTTACAGATTTATTTGTAATTTAAAATGGAATTTTTTTTTACATTTACCGGTACAGAAATATGCAGATAACTCAACGTAAAAATTTTACTTCCGTTGGTTTTAATTTAAGTAAGTGAGAGCCATTTAAATTTGGTGCAAAAAAGTTCATTTTTCCTTGTCGCAGACGTCCTAGTTACCTTAAAAAAAAACATTATTTTTTTTTAAGAAAAAAATATTTAAACGCAATTTTTTGGCAAAGAATTAAGAAGGACATATTTTCAAAACGTTCTCCTTTTATGAAAAATGTTTCTATAATATTACTATCTTGTTTATGTATAACTATTACCTCTACAGAGACTGAACTGGAATTTCTGAAATATAAAACTTAAAAATGGATTTATTTAAGAAGTAAAGAATAAGAATCAAAAACGAAAAGAGATTTTTCGAACTTCAATAATATTATTCTATCCTGACTTCATTGAAGTGAAGAGATAAATACGTATTTTGACATAGCACTCCTTTAAATATATTAGAATCATTCAACTTTTTTGATTCATCAGAAGAGAGCGCTGTTGCATGAAGCAGCAGGTTTTTTCTTTTTTTTTCAGTGGTAAAAAGAAGGATTTGGCGAAATGGAGAGATGGGTTGAGATTGATTGATTTAATAAGATGACTGGAATAGATTCAAAAAAAATTCTATGTCATACATATTTGTAAATATAGTGTTGTTTTTTTTAAAAAAATAATAATAATAAATGGTTAATCCGGTAAAAAAAAAAAAATTGATTAATGACATAGGATTGTATTACAACCTAAAGAATGTTTTTTAAACTCAATATACTAGAATGAAAAAATATTTTCTTTATATTAAGACCTGGTGTAGATCTGTACGAAGCAGTGTAATAAACCAATATTTGTGTCATACCACATCAGTTTATATTAACTACGAAGTTGTAACGGGTTCTATATTCGGCTTCTACTAATCCTCTTGGGAAAAATACTATTTTTAATTGTGGTATTAGTTTGAAAACAGCTTTCCGTACAGATGACTTGGTTTTATGCAAATGCAGTGAGGTAATGGTTTAGAATAGATTGTAAACTGTGAAATACAAGTGTTAGCGGCTGATGGTCGCGTATCGTAAAATTATATAGAAAGATAAACTATACGAGAATAATAGAAGATATCCACCTTACAGCTGAAAGAACAAGCAGGTTGAAAGCCAGATCATACAAGAGATTTAAAACAGATAAGTGCCTTCCATATATCTGATATACTATTTCGGGTTAAGGTTTCTTTTTTCTCCTCAGGTTTAGTTGTTAAAGTGCCTTTCTATAGTCAGAGCCATTTTTACCCTCACCGGCGCCCTAGGCACTTTAAATTTTTACGCCCCACACTCCACAATTTCCCTCTCCTTCAATTTTTACCTTGCCAGTTTTGGTTCGGGAGGGATTTTCCCTTTACTCAAACCCTTTTATTTGTTTTTTCTCTTTGAAAAGTGTTTCCATTATCCACTACCTAAGGACATGCCATGTCCTGAAATGTCAACCAAGAGAACCCCTTTTGTAAATTAGTACAGTAAATTAATGAAATCGTTTGCAATCACAATATAGAGTACACGTTATTGAATGAAATATTTTCAACTTGTTTATTCTCATCTTTTTTTTCGCTTATCGTTTTACTATGTTTTACTTTTAGACATCCTTATTTTTTGTTGAGTCACTGCCATTGTACTTGTACAACAAAGGTTTTCTTCGAGTTTTGATCATTACAAAGTCGTTAGTAACGTCATTGTAGTCAATATCCATTGTGATATCATTTTGAGTACAACTGTTAAGCATAACAATATCTAACTGTTAAGCATTTCTTTTTCCATAGTAGATTTCATTTGTCTTTACTCTCTTAAGATCAGAAATGCTTCCTTCATTATTTGTTAGGTGGTAGTACGTTCACTGTAATTTAATTTTTTTTTCTCTTTTTTCGCCCTCCAATTTTTTGCGCCCTAGGCATGTGCCTAGCGTGCCTAAGCGGAAAAGCGGGCCTGTCTATAGTGTTAAAAGGTGAATAAAATTAGTGATTCTAATATCATGTCTGTTTCTTCTCGAACCCTCTCACACCCACTACCGCCGGGTCACTACAAATTATTTTTTGTATTTTTCATTTTTTTTTTTTTTTATTCTCTTTTATAACATCAAAGTAAGAAGCCTTAACTTGCACTATCGTAGTTTGATCTGGAAGCATTTGTCTTTCTCTGTTGAACGAAACTGGTTAAATTAAATGAAACAAAAAATTATGTTCATGTTTCTTCCCAAATTTCTGTCATGTTGCTGCTATCGAAGCAATGAAAGCTCAAGAAGAAAATAAAACTTACGATAAAAATAGAAATATTTACAAAAATGAATTGGTTAGCTTAGCGCCATAAAAAAGAACATAATTCGAAACAATTTTGATGCAACATTTCAAATATTTAGGACCATAAGTTTTGAAAATTACAATCACTTCTAACCACTATAATATAAGGAAAGCTGGCCAACCAAACAAACGTCTTAACTACATTAGCTTATTTAATGGAATATTGGTTAAGATTGCGAAGGCGAATTAACGCAAGGGTTTATATAACACTGCTTGAATATTGCTAAAAAACAGTTACCTTTTTCGGAATAATTAAGAATAAACAATGATTGAAGAAAGGAATTTAAGTATATGTTTAGTAAAGAACAGTGTATATTTATTATAGTGAAAAAAAGGGTACAGATATTACCACATCGAAGAATTAAAACCTTAGAAATAAAAAAAAAAGATGCTCCTTGGATGATTTCCAAACAGCGACAAAAAATTAATCTTTAGGTCAGCATGATGCAGACATGAATACCTTAATAAGATGTGTATTGACCATGGACACTAATGCACATTTTGCACTTACTCTCCATGTTCTTCACTAAACTATGGATGAGTCTTTGGAGGATATTGTCCCACTCCTCTCTCAAGGAGGTTTTGAGCTCTTGCACTGTACGGGGAAGGGTGGTTCTTTGTACAACACGTCTTAGAAGAGCATCTTAGGCATTTTCAATAGAATTTAGGTCGAGAGAGTAAGCAGGTCATTGCCTACGAAGAATATTTTCACTTTGCAGTGTGTCTGATACCTCAACGTTTCTGTATATCGCCACGCATTATCGTCCATAAACAGAAAGTTGGACCTACAGCACCCCTAAATATACGAACCTGATCCGGAACTATCTCTCTGCAATACCGTTGCGATGTGAAGCTTCCTCGCTCAAAGATGTGAAGCCATGTTCTGCTATTGTGCATGATGCTTGCCTATGCCATCATGCCTGGGCCATACCGATCACGTTCACGAACGCACTTTTGTACATAACGTGTTCGATGCTCTTTCCACAGTAATTGAGGGCCTGAATCACGTCACACTGAAACGTTATTCGTCGGAGAACATCACTCTAGACCAATTTTGAAGATCCCAACCAGCATGTTCCCTTACACCAGTGTTATCTCTCTCGACGATGGCGCAGTTGAAGTGGGATTTAGCGAACAGGCTTCCGTGTATACAAACCAACTTGATTTAATCGGCAGGAGATGGTTCTTGCTAATACATGCGAAACTGCAGCGTTCGCAAGGATTGCAGCTATCGCCAGGAGTGAAATTCATGTTCCTTTTTGCCAAGAGGGCTACATAGCGATCCTCTGAAAGTGTGGTGTTCCTAACACAACCCCCTGCATGCTTTCGAAAAGCATTTCCATCTTCAGTGCCCTTCTTTAATTTCGAGATCACACTCTTTGATTGACCCATTTCAGCAACTACAGTGGTGACACTTTGATCTACTCCCAGTCGTTCAACTTCTCGTCCACGATTGTAGTCACTCAAATGTGTCTTGATGACATTTTTCTCTTAATTATTGCAAGAACCAAACAGAATTTCAGAGAAAAAACTTTTATAACATCCACAGAGCACTATTTTCGTCAAACATCAAACAGAATGAATTTTCGTAGGAATCATGAGCTTGTATGCACTGTCTTTTATACAAATAACAAGTCCTGGTCTACCACGTCCTCTGAACTTGAGTTTACTTTTATTGGTCAGTGTCTGAGACGCAATTTTGTATTAAGGTGTCTGACTACCCCAAAATGTGAATTTTGCCTAAAATTGACAATTTTTTTTTATGATTTTATTTTATAGGTCATCTTATTAGCTTTATAAAAATACCCCAAGTTTATTATTTTCCGTTCACTAGAACAAAAACTACAAGTGTTTTAGTAAAAGCAAGATATGTCATACTTTAAAACGCGTTTTACTCGAAATGTGTTTGTTTGTTTTTTAAATTCTCAAAAGGGACAGCGATTACTGAAAAGTTTTGAAAATACTTAACTGTGTGAAATTGTTTTTGTATGTTATGTATAATAGTAGAAGTGTTTTAACTTTCAGATTTATCATTCACTGTTTTATTAGAAAATTTACAGTCCCTTATGTTAATATAAGCACTGCTATTTTAAGCAATATCATATAATAACTAAGATAAAATGATTAAATGATTTAGTTTTTGTAAAAATTAAAATATCTCTTATCCTGAAGGTCATTTCAAAAATGAATAACATAGCAACACATTAGATTGAAAAAATTAAAAATTTGTTCATAAACCTCTGGTACAGAATGTTCGTGAACTTTTGCTACAGAATGAACCCCATTTATGTTATTTTTTTGTAAATGTTTACCCATTTTAGGAATAATAATTTCTTTTTATCTTCTCAATTTTAGCATATTTTTCTTAAAATGTACTAAGCAATTCTAAAAATCTCAAAATATTCCCATATCTCCATTTTTTCAAACAAAAAAAAGTTGTCGCAAGTAGTCGGATACCTTAATCATTTGTTCATTAGCAATTTTCAAGCAGTGTATTAACTTTATATAACTATTGATGCCTCATTTACTCTGTATTAGCATATATTATTTTTTAATGCTGGAAATATATTGTTTTTCATTATACTTTGAATTTTGGCAACAGATATCGTTTGGATGTTTTTTTGTTTAGAGCAGTGTCCCAGTGTCATACCGAATAAACTTCAGGAATTAGTAAGTACCCTGTATAAATGTAAAGATGATTTATGAATTAGATCCAAATACAAATTAGATTACGAATAAAGATGATGGCCATAACAGTGATTTTTGGAAAGTATGTAAGTGAATATTTCTTTATATATTTAGTTTCAGTTGAATTTTAAATATACGTATAAAATTGTGATATTAGAATATTACTTTAAGAGAAACAAATATTTAAAAGCAATTTGGCAAAAAATTTAAAAAGAATGACATGTTTTCAAAACGTTCTCCTTTTTCGAAAAATGCTTCTGTAATAATAATATTTTCCTTATACACAGCTAGGATCATTATACCGGGGCTGAACTGAAATTTTTGAAAATATAATGTCGAAACGAATGTATTCATATTTTATTAAATCAAAGTAGAGAAAATTTAACGAAAAAATCCATATTATTTCAGTTGATAGAAACTATAAAAAAATGTGAATTTTTCAAAAGTCCCAGATCAGGCTCTGTATAGAAGTCCCAGTTATATATATAGGCAAAATATTATTATAGAAGCCTTTTTCATAAAAGGGTAATGTTAAAAAAAAATATACTTTTTTCTTAATTTTTTGCCAAAAAATTACATTTTATTCATTTTTTTTGTAATAATCTTCTTAAGACTTTATATGTATATTCTAATTCAATTGACATTAAATATCGTAAAAGTTATTCATTGATACCCTTTTTCAAAATCATGGTTCCAAAAGTAGTCAGTTACCTTTTAATAAAGTATTATTATTTGAAAATGGCTGTCCTAAATAAATCATAAGGAATTTCCCGATGCGTAAAATAAAGAATATATTCCTTTGATGGCCAAAACTGTTCTTTAAATAGAATTTTAGAATAAAATTTCAAAAAAAAAATAATAAACTTCTTAAATATTTTATTTATTTTATATTTTATTCTACTTTTTCTCGAAGATTTTAAAACGGCTACTATATTTTCCTTCGTTACATTTTCTTTAACGTTTTCAAATACCATTGTATTTTCCAATGCTTTAGCACTACTTTTGCATACACAGTTTAACGAAATATAACTCATTATTCCTGTTTCTAAAAATGGCACTCATTTGAACAGATAGCCTTCTTTAATTGGAAAATCTTAATAAAAAGATATCAATATTTTTCTCTTTTTTATGTCATTTTTCTAACTAACTAGTGCATGTTTACTTCTGTTGTTGTTACTAATACCACCTGATCGGCAAAGGCTAGATCAAAGCCTACGAAACTCATCATAGCAAAGGGCTAAGGGACGCCTGTCGTTAGCCGTAGCTTTGGGCACCATACAGGTGACTACGATTTGACTTATTTCCACCCCAATTTTGAGAGAGGACACCCTGGGGGTGGTCAGAGCCTCCCATTCCTCTTTCCCTTCCACCAACCTTACGAGAAGACTTGCTGCTCGGTGTGCGTAGGCACTATACATTTACAAACATCCATGCCTTCTCCAAGATTCGAACCCAGGCCCTACGTCACAGCAGTCAACATCGTTAACCATTATACCGGAAGGGTGACATGTTTTCTCTTACCTTTTGGAATTAAGTGACACAAGAAACCTTTATTAATACTTGTGGCAACGAAGTAAGTGTTTATTAATGTCGCACTATAAATCAACAAAAAGTCTATTTGAGACTGACCTCGAATGTTGAACTTCGGTAAAGTGTCGAGGAAGACACTTGTGCTGGTAAACCCTCAAAACTGCCACATCCCACCAAAGGGAACATTGAACCACGACAGATTTGACGTATGGACATTGAGGGTCTCCAGTGGCTTTAAGGTTCGAACTCCTGACACGCCAGCCACAAGCTCGTGGCCATGACCCCAAGACTACCGTGGCCTTGATCCAATGGAAAGCGGTCATTATATTACAGTTGTAACGAGTTCTATTCGGGTTTTTCTACCTCTAGGGGGAAATATTCTTTAACTGTGATTTTAGTTTAAAAACCGCTTTCCGTTGAGATTACTTGAATTTATGCAAATGTAACTACTATTTAAGCGCCTATCATTGAGTATGTGAGTTAATGGTTGAGCGTTGATCGTTAAGCGGAATTCCAAGTGTTAGTAAAACAGCAACTGTTGGTCGAGCATCTGAAGATCCATATTCGACGGAGAATCCATCAGGAAGTTGTTAAGTTACCAAACTTGGAGCTGGCCATACTATCGAGCTTCAAGAAAGATCATACAAGAAGTTGCCACTCCAGATAAGTACCTTCCATAATTTAGTTTGTGACGGATCTATATACGTCCTTATTAACTAATCCTCTTGGAGAAACTTTGGGGCCAGCATTCGCGTTAACTCACAGCCTCTCAAGAAGAAACCCTGATATTTAAATTAGTTTGACTATATAAAGTCTAGATTTTGTAGATGTAAGATAGAAGGAGCAGGAGAGCTGTTGCGGTGATACGTAGGTGAGAATATTAGAATATTTCATTGAGTATTTCACATACATAGCGCGAGTTAAGAAAGGAGTTGCTAAGATATTAAATTATTAGATTAAGGACCTAAGATAGATTGAATTAGATTTAGTAATCGGATCACTATCGCTTGTTCACTTTGTCTAGTTCACTTAGTCGTGTTTACTTAGAGTTATTTATTGAGAACAGATTGCTCGCTTTATATATCACTCCTACGGTCGTCTCCTTTTGTAGTTTCACTTGTGATTGATTAAGTGTGTTTGAAGAGAAATAAAATAATAGTTATTATGGAAGTTGTTGATGATGCTTTGTCCCCCCCCCCCACACACACACCCTTAGCGATGATGGTGAAGAAGCGGTGTCAAATAGGTCGCGCTTACAAGTTATCTGATTACAGTATTACGCGATTTAATATTGCTCCCAGAGTTAAGTTATTAAAGATGTAACAATCTTGTAGAGGTTGTTGGTGTTTGGGGGTTCGAGTAAAGATCAGTCATAACCAGTTTCAAATTCAGATTTTATTATTCCTTTAACTTAAACTAAAACAAATAAAGGTAGGAAAGGCACTATGCAACTAATTAGAAGAACAATCACACAAGGCCTAAGGATACTTAACATATGAGTATAATCTACACCACTTACTCTTGGAGCACTCAACTTCTACGCTAGACTTCAAGGTAAATCTCTTATTTGTACGACCTAAGGTCGTAACGCTTGTATTAAGCTCAATATTATAACTTATTCTCCAATTATCAATAACTGAACATCCAGCGACTATCCGTCAACTAGTTTTCGACTCTCCTCGCGTACCTAAATGTCCACGCTTAAATATAACAACTCATTTACATAAATCAAGTATTTTTCTTCGGGAGAAAGTTTTCAATAGAACGCACAGTTAAAAAGGAATAAATTTACCCCAAGAGGATTAGTTGAAGTTTCGCGGATAGACCCGTTACAAAGTGTATCTCGTAAAGGCCTAAGGATTAAATAAAATTAGCTATTTTATGATCCTGTTTGCTTCTTCCTCGAACCCTTTCACACCCGTAACCTTCGGGTTACGCCACAATGTCATATTCAAGTTTTAAAAATAAAAAAATACATAATTCCGTTAAACTTGCTACAAATAGCCTTATTTTTCATTTGCCTTTGCAATCTATCTTGGTAATTGTGAAGGTAATATGATTCTGTAAAGGGTGAGATTATGTATTTTTAAGCTTTTATACGAAGTGATGATATGAGGAGATTTTTATAGTTAGTAAAAGGCGTACTTTTTGTCTCCTTCGTCTTCAATCGTTTGTTCCCACTCCCTCCTTCATTTTAATATCCTGTTCTCTGGGAAAAGAAGGAAGGAAGGAAATACGGATTCTCCCTCGTGAAATAAAAAGACGAGGGGCTGCTTTCCTGGGGTGTTGTGAGGCAAACTGACCGCATCATACGAAAAGACTGATATACGATAAAAGCCAGTTCTTCAGTAGCTCGTAGTAAAGACTATTCGTTGTTCTAATGTTAAATATATGCTGGTTTTCAGAAATTAAAGATGAAGCAGAAAAATTAGTATATTAGCAAAGCGAGCACGCATGGGGAATTAAAGTACTTTAAACTGTAAGATGTGCTGGACCCTTAAAAATTTTAAAATGTAGCCAATCTATTAAAAACTGTGTCCTATAAATCTTAAATAATGCAATATAAATGTAAAAATAATCAACTATGAAAGCAGTTTTTTATGTAAACACTTATTTTGAATACAGTGGAGTGACATGTGGAACAAGGCAATCGCTCGAAACTCTGAAAACTGTGTTTTAAATATAATATTTAATGCACAGGCAAATGGTTCCACACACAATTTTGGCATTAGAGGGAGTTGAAAGGCGTGCTCTCCTCAAAAATCCCGGCAAATTCTGTTTTTTTTTCCCGTTATTTTTGGTTTAAAATATTTGTTAACAGAGAAAAGCTTCAAGATTCTTGGTATATATTGTCATGAACATCAATACATTCTCTTGTACTATTATGTCTTCCATGACACTTTTCTGTTTGCCCTGAAAGTGCTGATATTGAGAAGGGTAGGTAAAATTTAAGAAGTAGATAAAGCCCGTGCAACGCCGGATCATGCAGTTAGTAAACAATAAAATACGCTTGACGCGAAAACGCTTAAGGCTAAATGATACAACGGTCCCGACAAACTACTGTATATTTTCATGCATTTCTTCTTCTAGCACGAAACGAAAATTGCTTAACACGAATATATATTCTTTTTCTGGGAATGAACAAAATACGGAAAACGCAAGACACTTAATGAAATATTTGAGAAAGTTTCTGTATTACAGGACAGTTCTACTGTATCATTGGAAGACTTCATTGCAGTAGATGATGTTAATGTGTGTACAGACCCAATTATGGCAGACAAAGTCATTTGGGAAGTTGTTCAAAGTTTAACAAACATCATTGATGCAGATTCCGTCGTCAAAAATGAAACGAATATACAGCTCCTGTTCCCGCGTCAACCGAAATGCGGAACATCATGAAGAGTATGCAATGTTAATATTTAGAAGTACATTCCAATAATCAAATGAATAAAAAAAATTGGATGACATTGAACAATTCGTAGACAATTGTGAAGACAATGCAAATAAAAGTATCAGATATTATTTTAAAAGTTTTGCTTTTTAAAAGACTCGAAATTTTGTATTAAATTTCATTAACTTCTTGTGAATGTTTTTTCATTGATTTTTATTAAATATAAGCATATATACACATTTATGTAAATAAAATGTGCTATAATAAATTTAATTTTGATGAATACTTTTTTCGCAACATCCTTTAACACGAAAAAAAAATTTTCAGCCCCCTCAGTTTCATGTTAAACGATTTTCACTGCATATGCCTCACAACGTACTGGACGAGTTGTTAGGAAAATATAAAGCATGTTGGCTTTGAGCTCTCAGTACTTCTCTTAAAGCAATAGCATGCTGTATAAAAACTAAACTCTGTGGCGCAACAGACTTGTGTTTTCTTTCTTTTTCGAAAATTTCTACTACCGGGGTATTAAAACCAGTATCCCATTGTTAAGGTCTAAAAAATACCGGTGATTGCAGTATCGGAACTTTTGGTCCGATATTGCAATGCTTACTGATGCGGGTATGATGTTGAGCTTCCCAGGCGCTAGTTTTGTTTATGGATATTTCAGTAGGCGTTGAGGGAGTGGATGAATATTAGCGTCACACTATTCAGCTACACGCGAGTTTTTGATGACATAATTCTGAACCTTAGTCAAGTGACGAGGACATCTGAGCTGGCCCTCCCTCCCCCTCTCCTAACTTATACCTCACACCAACGGGAGGACGTTTAAGCTTCGACAGACTTGACATGGATCGGCCCCCTCAGCACAGCGTGTCTTCAGCAATACACGGTTCGAACATATAACATGCCAGCTATGAGTCTATTACCTAGATCACAGGGTTACCACGGTCACCATTTGGCGTTGGATCGTAAAATGATTGGCAGTGTGTGAATGGTTTAAATTAGTGGTTCTCAATCTTTCAATATTTGCGACCCAATTTTCAGTCATAATTTCCATCGCCCTTCGTACAACAGCTATGTTTTGAATGCAATAACAATGTACTTCGATGCTAAAGCTAGATTACGATTTTAGTTATAAACTGCACAAGTTATACCAAGATAAGTATTATATTTGGTATATAATTTTGCGTATGGGGGGGACAAGCCCAAAGAAGTCACTTGTTATTATTAAACTTGTTTTTAACTTAGTATTGATAAATTTACTGTCAAATATTTTTTGCCGCACTGATACATTTATAAGTGTTTTATATCAATGTGAATATGTATTCTATTTTTTATTCAGAATGTATTTTGTTTTACTTCCTTTCAGTAAATTGATAATTGTTTTAAATCTTTTATTTTCGACTTTTCGATATGCTCGCGCCCCCCACGTAGAATTATCCCGCCCCGCAGTCTGAGAAATGCTGGGTTAAATGATGTAGGCTAGTGGTTTTCAAACTCTGTTTCATGGAACCCTGGGATTCCACGAGTCGCAATAAAATATGGAAAAGAAAATTAAAATGTGCATATAAATTGTTTTTGTTTTCTATGAAGTTTGCATAATCACAGGTATATCTAAAGCTCATTCCAGTCATTAAATCTGAAAATTCTATTTACACATAACGTTATTTTGCAATGCTTTTAAAACTTTTATTATAGTAGAATAAAAGAATATTAAAACATATTGTATACTTTATTTCTACATATTTATTGATTACTTCAACGGGTTCCACAAAATAATTTTATACTTGTTAGTACAATATTCTGCAAAACTAAGTAATTTTTTATTGGAAAATGCACCCTTTTTTTTTCGTTTGTGGAAAAGAACAGCTATAATGAAGGCGAGGGAACAACTTATTGACAAATCAACATATTTGACGCTAAAATCTAAATTTAAACAAGAACAACTTCCAGATTTTAGGTTCATGCAGAATAGACAGGATTTCTCACACATCTATAAGAATTTTAATGCCATTCTAAACAATGTATCTAAGTGAAAAATATTTATCAACGTGATTGGCTACAAAACAATGTATAAACAAATTAAACGCAGGATATGAAATGCGGTGGCAGGTAATTTCAACAGACCTAGACTTAGATAGTTTTTCTAAAAAAATGCAAGTACATATCCCAGTTACTAAATATAATGTATGGGTAAGTGATATTAGATTATTACTTAATATTATTATTAAGGAGTAAATTATACTCAAACTAGATTCAAAAAATTTTAATAATAAAAAAAAATATATTTTTTTTAGTTGGCTTTACATGGTACCTGTAACACGTTGATCTATTTTTTTTTTAAACATATTAATTTAACATATATTCTTCTAAGTGCATGTATGTGGAATGGAGTTCCCCGAAAACACCTTATAAGTTCTAAGGGTTCCGTGAGTCTAAAAAATTTGAAGACCTTTGATATAGGCAAATATAAAAAAAAGCAAGTTTATTTTGCTACAACCAAAAAATAATAATCAATCACTACCGGGAAAAATTTAATAGGCGTTTTATTAGAGATTTTTGGATGCTCACCAACTGATAAAATCAAATTGATTCCCGTATTTAAAAATACTATAAAAAGAATTGAAAAACTATACGAAAACTATGTGGAATCAGTTAATACACATGATAAAGGAATCAAGATTTTTTGCAGTACGAATTAAAGAATCATGTAATATTTTCAAAAAAGACTATTAATTTGCTATGTGAAATATGTTTAATTTATACTGGAAGAAAACAGTAGAATTTTATTGTGTTGTATAGAATTGGTTTCATACAAAAAATTTCTAATGCACTTAATAAAAAAGTTATTCAGCACTCGTTAGAATGGGAAAACTCTATAGTTATGTCTATGATAGTGCAAAGAAATCCTTTGAGCATTTGTCTGGTGTAAAATTAATTTCAAAATTATCATATCTTGCCAGTGTCACCCGAATTCAGTTCAGGCAACTACTACGTGCAGTATTTGTGATGCCCGAATTAACTTCGGGTAGGAGAAAAATTTACGTTTCTATTTTGTGAAGCCCGAGCTGAGTTTGTTTCTACTTTAGGATACTTAATTCAATATTTTCTTAATAAATGACATAGTGATCCTAGTTTTTGACCGATTACGACTTCAGTCGAGGAAGGGAACATATGGGTGTTGTCAGGCATTACATAATTCCTTCATTATGTATAATTCAGCAGGAGGTGCGAAAAATAATATGAACTACAAAAGAGCAATTGTCGAACAAAATAAGCCAAATATTCAGCTACCTAGGACCAGAGCGTTCTAGTGTAAACTTGCTGCGCTTCACAGGACAACACTTTCCAGAACACATTCTACCAACGGGGGAAAAATCTACTCCAACCAGTGTTTCATATGCTGTCGTAAAACCGATGAAAAATGGAAGAGGATAAGACGTGAGACACGAGTTTATTGCAAAGAGTGCGATACGGGCTTGTGTGCAGTATCCTGTTTTGGGATATACCATACTGCAAAAGATTTGTAAAATGTATGTATTGAAAATCATATTGTTGTGTTTTTATATTATATTATACTTATTATTTTATTATTTATATCATATTTAGCTTCAAAATTTTGTTTAATTTGCTCTAATTGAATAAGATGTGTGTGTAATCCATTACTTTCTTATGTGTATGTTAATGCTATGTGTAATATGGATTTGGTTCAACTTTCTTCTAGACACTATATATACTTTCAATGGGTCCCCTCCCATATTGGATTGAATGGTAATGAGATAGCTGATAGTTTGGCCAAGTCTGCCACTGCTGACATTTTGCAAGGTACTTGTCTAACTTTTGCTGAACTTTCCTCTATTAAAAAAATAGAAGTAAAAGCATTTTGGAGAATACCCCTTGCTCACCCTTGATATTTTGGGGGGAAACCTCGTTGGTGTCACCACCTTAATGTTCCTAGGGATCCGCAGACGGCTCTACCGCTCTTTTTTATAGTGGCCACATCAAATCTCTTACTTTTCAACAGAGCAGGGAAGTCTTTCCAGAGTGTCTTAGGGGAAAGGGTGATCAGGCCTCCCCCAGTTATATTCTGAATTGTTTGAGATTTACATTTGACGATGTTTTAGGAAATTCTATTTTATTTCTGGACTTTTTGGAGATTTTTGGTGTTATGGAGATGGTGTCTGGCTGAGCTACACCATCTAGGATAAGAAACAACAACAACATGTGTATGTAAAAATTATAAATATTGTATTTATTGCATTTAAAATTTCATTTTTGTAATAAAAAACCATTTTTTCTAACTTTACAATAATATAAAAAAAAACAAAATTAAACAGACAAAAAAAGTTTCAATTTTTGGTTAATTTTTCTGAAATATATGTCACAGTTAAGGGGTTTTAAGCGTTATGTTTTCATTTATCAACGATAAATCCAAATATGTTTTATGTTAGGCCTTATACGGAATTGATAAAAACAATTAAACGAAGCATTAAAGATCTGGAGGAAGTTTCACATCCTTTTTATTTTCTTCTTTTCCCCCACATCTAATTCTTTGGTAGAGAGATCTGCAGCTATCCCCGAGCGAAGAGACTCACCAACTTAACAGAAAATAAACTGCAGAGGAGTACTTTGTTTTTGTACCTAATGGCAAAACATCTTCTTGGGTTTTCTTCTCTTCCGGCTAAGTGAAGAAGATTATCTCACGGGGCGTATTTTCTGCTTCGACTCAGATTATCGCCGAAGCTATTTTCGGCTTAGGCACCTCCCCACTCGCGTCCTGGAGGATGGGCATAAAAACCACAAGACTCCAACTCATTACTAAGGTTTTTCCTATCCTCTTCCGTCCCCCCTCTTTATTTTGTTTTATCGGAAAGATATTTATTTTTTCCAAACTGCGGATAACAGTATGAAATAGTGAATGCAGATAACTGAATGACATAAAACTGATTATAAGGATTTTCAACATGTTCTTGTAAAAAAATAAATAATAAAATGCACAAGCCTCTTTTACGATATGTTTTCTTCAAACAAATTTACATACAGATTTGCGTTGATTTGAAATAAAAATATCATCCAAAATACTAAAATATTCAACTTAACTCGAATCGATTTTTTTTTTTATTGCAAGATGCAAAATTTCATTAAGATTTCATGTGGTTCCTTTCTTTATTTCGATATAAGTATCCTCTTATCCACTAGACCAGGGATAGTCAAACTTTCGAAACAGAAAAGTTAGTAAATGAAAAATATAATAATAATTTAATTATCAAAGAGCCGTTAGCATGCGTACGCTGGTGCAGGAAGGGGGGTGTCTTCCCCTCCTGCGACCCAGACTGTTCTCTTTTCTAGCAGTATCGATCAAAACTGTTATGTTCTAATTAATATTTTTTTCAAAAAATTAAATTGAAATCTTACAAGAACAATCAATACAGGAACATCCATAGGCAAAATTTCATAATGTTGCGAATTTAGCTTTCACAAGTTTCGTGAGAAAAAAATATATTAACCAAAAACACCGGAAATGCTTTGTTCGAAAATTTTCTGTTTACACTGATAATTAAAAGTGATTTTGCTTTCTCTTGCATATTAAAGTCATTTCAACATTCTTTTTTTTTTTTAAAAAAACACTTAAGGTATCCGACTACCCTAAAATTGTGAATTTTGCCGAAAATTTACAATTTTTTTTATGATTTTATTTTATAGGCCAAAAAATACCAAGTTTATTATTTTCCGTTCACTAGAACAAAATCTACAAGTGTTTTAGTAAAAGATAATGCCATTACTTTAAGCAAGACACCATACATTAAAACACGTTTTACTCGAAATGTGTTTTTTTTTTTAATGCTCGAACGGCCAGCGATTGCTAAAAAGTTTTGAAAATAAGTAACTGAAATTGTTTGTGTATGTTCTGTATAATAGTAGAAGTGTTTTAACCTTCAGATTTATCAATAACTGTTTTATTACAACATATACAGTCCCTTATGTGAAAATAATCACTGCTTTTTTATGCAATTTCATATAATAACAAAGATAAAGGGCTTTGGTTTTTGTAAGAATTAAATTATCTCTTATCCTGAAGGTCATTTCAAAGTGACTAACATAGCAACACATCAGAATTAAAAAACTATTAATAAACTTTTGGTACAGAATAGGCCGCGTTTGTGTTATTTTTCGTAATTTTTTACCCAATTTTTCCCATTTTAGTAATAATAATTTTTTTCTCTTCTTAATTTTAGCGTATTTTTCTTAAAATGTACTAAACAAATCCAAAAAAACCACAAAAAATTCTCTCCCCATATCTCCATTTTTAAAAAGAAAAGTTGTCGCAAGTAGTCGGATACCTTAAGCTTTTCATAAAATACGGAATATATTTCGGCACTTTTGTTAAAGGTTTAAGTGTATTTCTTGCCAGGTATCATTCATGAGTGCTCCCGAATTCATTCGTGTAAATAAGTAATCATTTCTAAAAATCACTTAACGATTGATTTCTCATGGAGACACGTGGCCACGGTAGCCAAGTGATCAAGATATCGGATCATGGCTAGCGAGTCATGAGTTCGAGCCCAGTACCACTGAAGAGCTGCCGTATAGGGGAGAGATGCACGTTAAATCTGTCGAGAACTCAAATGTCCTCCCGTAGGTGTGGTAGTTAGGAGAGGGGGTGCCAGCTCAGGTGTTGTCCGCATCATTTGACCATGGTTCAAAATTACGCGGCCGGTCACCAAAAGCCCTCGTGTAGCTGAATAGTGCGACGTTAATATTTACTCACTCATGAAGACACTTTTACAATAAGTTTTAATTTTACTGCTTTAGAACTGATGCCAATACTTTCACTGATTGATAATAAACACTACTTTAATAGAAAACAATTTAATACAGAAAAAAACTATCCTTAATAAAGATCTGAAATCCATCAAATATTTAAATGTATATGTGTGGGAAATAAGCCTTCAATTTGCTCTTACCTCCAATTTTCTATCTCACCTAGAATTTCCGTTAAGTGAGGTATAAGCAGATCGTGATGTTATCGAACGTGCCGCATCTAATTTGCTTACGGTTTTGCAAAAAGTTCTCTTTGCTTCTATGGCATCAGTTCTTTCCTTAATATATAAATGCACGTGATCTGCTTATTCGAGAGATTGAAGGATTATTATCATGACTATTTCTTAAGGTGTTAGCACGATTGAATGTTGGATTAATATATTTAGGTTCGGAAATTTAACTGTTTGGTTTTAATGTTAATTGTATTTCAGACATTGATGTAATGGTTCTTGAGTCTCACTGGGTAAATGATCGCGGATTAATTTCATTATAATTCGCATCAATATGCAATATAGGTATATATTTATCAATAAATAATTATTCAGGTAAATATATTTTTTTAATAATACATAGAGGCAGAAGGCTAATGAGCCAAAACAATCTATGCAAACAGCTCCATGCCGCTCGCGAGCCGCGTTTTACCGACTCTTAATCTAGAGCTGTAGAGGTTAGCTAAAGGTCAGTGTCGTAGCCAGGTATCCAAAGGCCCTGGTGCACAGTAAAAAAATTGGCAGTTATACAAATTGCCGATAGAAGTGAAAACTTAAAACTTTTAGTATTAAAATTTGAAATTTCATGATGTTTGAATTAAAATTATCAACTTCAATCTAGTTAACACATCTATTGACACTCCGAGCAACAATTATATATGCATGTTTATATGGTTTTTTATTCAAATATATTACGGGCTGTACAAGATCATGACAAAATATAAATTCAATTCAATTGAAATAACAATTAATATACAATCATATATTATTTATGGATAGTATCAGGGCCGGCTCTAACAAGTTTACCGCCCCGGACAAAAATGGAAATTGCCGCTCCTCTCTTTAAAGCAAAAAAATTATTTTAAAAGAAAAATTTTCACATAGATACACGTCTATAAAACTTGTATAACGAACAAAAAGGCAGCATTACTATAAATGCATATATATATAATTTTAAGTCTTAAAAAATACAAAATAATTCCAAATTAAGAACATAATTTGGAATTATTTTTTTTATTTATTTTGTCTGTTATTATTTCAAACGAGTAAAATTGTAAGAGAAAGAATTGCCCATGCCAGCAAGCCAATTTTATCGAAAAAGAGTTAACTGATTTAAATAAAATATCAAATTCACACTCAATAACATTTCAGAAAATATATTGTAACGAATTTCACTGTTGGGTTCAGGCATTGAATAGACTTTAATCAGGACAGCGATAAAACAGTTCTTTATTATCAGCCCAATGAAGAATACAATGTTCAGAAAGGCATAAGAACAACCGAAATCACAGTAATACAACACAACAGTAACACAACGCAATGTACTGATCCAGCGGGGAATAGATCAAATTCAAAGCCGTAGGCTTTCGTACTCTCTTCGGCATAAATCACAACGGAATCACCCGTAAAGTACAGAGGCTGCGGGCGCGTCTGAGCTTCAAGAAATCTGAATAACTTCTGCCTCATGTAACTAAACTAAAATTAGACATACCGGGCTCAGCACAAAGCGCTTTTACCCAAATTCTGCCTCATGTTGAATGTCGCTGAATCTATTTAAGAGACTGGGACCGCCAGGTCCCTCCGCTCCTTATCTTGTGCTACGGTAGCTGGTGTTGTTACCTTTGATGGGTGAAAGTAAAGACTTTCAGGACTTGGGAGTGGCTTCGTGGAGTGATGTCCAATGGGGTAGCAGGAAAGGATCAGGTCTTCAAGGTGTTTTGCTAGTGGCTAAGAGAGCTTTTGTCTTTTACTTTTGCCTGGCCCGGTGTGTTTGAAGAAAAAATTTTTACTTTGTGATAAATATTGTGAGTGTAATAGATGTAATTAATAAGAATGTAATTATTCGTCTAGGAAAGCTTCCAAGAGTAGGAATGCTTGTTGTTTATAATCAGTGGTTTTTTTTAGTTGGGGGATAACTGCCTCATGTTGCATTTCAGTATGCCTTATATAGACACGGCGAAAGTGGTAGAACATTCCAGAAAATAGGAGAACCGCCGGAACCGGAAGTCGTCAAATATCGCCAAATTTGGCGACGCCTGGCAACAAATTTGGCGACAAAATAAGTTGCCAAAACTGTCGCCAACTAAATGATATCTCGCCAAATCGGCGAGATACCCAAAGAGCCCTATGTTATTTACAAGGTCCCAAAGCAATTGATCTAATTCACATGTTTACATGCAATAAACATTAATCCTGCACTATTTTTCAAGCAGAATAGTAATTTTGACATAATTTAACATTATAAACACATTTTAAATACCAAAATCGTAACAATATCAAATTTTTTGTAACAAAAAACATTTTTTTTTCAAATTTGATCCAAATGCCACCTTTAAAATTCGCCGCCCCGGACAGGGGTCGGTTGGTCCGGCCCTAAAGCCTCCCTGATAGTATTTGTATTTACTTAAATTTCAATGTACTTGATTTTTAACATTATTTTAATTGTTTGCATCATTGTGATCATTAATTTCAACAATACTTAGACTTTTTGTGCTTTCAATTATTTTATTTTGTTCTAAAAAAGATACAATAGGCTTGTGGTAACTAAAGTAAAAAAGATACAATAGGCTTGTGGTAACTAAAGTAAAAAAGGAAAATGTTTGCTTCAAATTTATCTAAGTATCGCGTAAAAGCCGCATCAATCGTCGTTTTATATTTTGTAGTACTGAGTTTTTTCGATCAATGGACATATTTAAATTAAGTGTTCATTTAAAAATTAAATTAGTGGTAGATTTTATCATATGCAAAGTTAATATAGAAATCTCCACTTAAAATCATCGGTACATTATCATTTTTCGCCAAATATTTTTTTCGAGTATCTTTCGTATAAATCATCAAATTTTCGAATAAAAATTGTTGTATCTGTCTCATAGATTTTCCAGGCGAAATATAAGCGGCAACCATAAATATGTATTGCCCATTCTCGGAATCGCAACGAGCAACGCATAATCGCCAGAACCATCAGAAACATTAACACCAATGCTTCTAGTGAATTTAGTATGTATGTCCATATGTGAAGTAATGAAGTGTTACGTATCTTGAGTATTGTGATAAATAGCTACGAGAGACTGTGCTGGAACTTCGGGTCTTTTATAACTTACAACAAAGTTGAAATTCGGAATATCAAGTGGGTCTTCGTTTTTCATACGAATTTCTGACAAAAGCAGAACATTTGACTTTTTTAGGAAAGCATCATTTCTTAGGTCAGCTGCATGCGCATGCAAACTTCGACAATTGAATGAAAATATCGATAATCCTTTCTTGTTGAAGATGGATTCTAGAAAAGTTTTGGTTATCGTTTGTAGTGTATTATTTTGTAACCATTTCAATTCTAACGTTAGATCCTCTCGATGACTTGTTGATCTTTTATGATGTTTATTTGTATTAATAACCATAGTTTAAACTTCACATTAATCTTGAATTATTAGATTTTATAAAAAATTGTAATTTTAAAATCCACGATAAAAATATGATTGAACAACTAGAAGTCTGTTTTACCACGGTAGTAAGAAAACGTCTAAGCCACTGTGAGATGCTAATACGGATTGTGTGATGCATTGCAGAGGTTAAATATTAGAAAATAAATAATACAAAATTTTCAAACACCAGAATAAATATGAAGATTTCAAATAATTTTAAATGAGATAAAATTTTCAAACGCGAAAATAAATACGAGTATTTAAAATTTTCTGTTATTTATTTTTTATCTTAAAAATATTAGTATATTTATTTAGTACTAACTATTATACTGCACAATGAGTCTTCAATTAAACGATTCAAATAATAATTAAACAAAAAAACTATTTCAACAATGCACAGTATATACACATTGAAGTTTTCACTAAATCCATTCAATTTCACTTATAAGATATACAGAGCACTATACGTCAGCTGTATAGCTACAGATATACTGCTATAAGCATGTCGGCGACGCGAACGCACGAGATTTCACCCATCCAAAAAGTATCTAAGGCGAACAGCACACTGCGCGTGCTCGCTCCAGTCAGAGCATGTCGGTGACGAGAACTCATAAGATTTTTCCCTACCAAAAAGTGCCCAACGCCGCTAAAGAAGTTTTCACTTCAAAAAAACTTGATGCGTGCCACTATACCAACAAAAAAAATGAAGTGAAAATATGTTATTTATAGGCTTATTATGGAATTTTTACACAGATGGCACATTTTCTTAATGCAAGTTTAAAAATAGTGATAAATTAAAAATAATATAAGTTAAATAAAAGTACAAACTTTGGTTTTACTGTTATTAAACTTTTTACAGATTCAAATCAGTTAGGTTAGGTATAAAATAAAAATGAGTAACTTAAAACACATTTAGTTCTTTATTATTATTAAACAGAGTGTACTTATTTAATGTGGCTTTTGAATTTGTAGCTTTCTAACCAAGTCATCTATATTAGGATTTGTTCTTGAAGATGATGACCAACTAGGATAACAAAAACACTATCTTTTCCCAGTAATCTTAAGTTTAAATTATTTAAATATCTCTCATAATATCGGTAAGAAAAGCAGAATTCCAGAGCTAATCTTCATTCCTGAGTAACAAGCACTCACTGGGCAGTTCATTGTTTTCTTCCACATATATTTTAAAGCACGCGCCCTCAAATTCTAAAATATCGCAATTGCACCTCCTTTGGAAAGCAAGCGCACACAACAATAAAGGAGTATTCGCTACGCGATAATATTTTCTACTGTATTTCAGTTAATTAAGTATATTTAAAATATAGATTTTGAGGGGAGGGGTGTTTTTGTCTGAGTCAACCGCATTTAAGTAAAATTGTTATTTATTATCTTTTAAGATTTTTTAATTTTTCAATAAATCTTTGCGTACAATTGTAACCACTCCGCTGTGCCACCCCTGGCCTAGGCCATTGGAAGCTACGCCACTGCTAAAGGCACATCATTCTTGCAGTAACATCCCAATGGATATAAGCCTAATCCTGGAAGAGCTTCGAAAATTGCAGCACCTACGAATGAGAATTCTATTTGAGAAATTCAAAACACTGCTGCAGCACAAAGTGAATACCTGACCCATTGATGGGAGAAGAGCGTAAAAGGTCAGTAATGGCCACGCTCCCTACAATCTCTCACGGATGACCGCTCTGTTAATCTACCTCCGGAATCTCATCACGGCCCTTCTCATTGATGAAGCATTCATTCCATGCACTCACTGTATTATAGTGGAATGCAATTAACCAGATATCTTAGAAACGTGTAAGGTGTTATTAAACGGGAAAGTGGATCTTATAAGAATTCTTTTATTTATATATATGTTTATCTATTAGGGGAAATAAATTTTGAACATGCCACAATTTCACTTTCTTATAGTATGTTTGAATGATCTGAAATTTAGTTTTAATGCAATTTGTTGATTTTCTGGAAGAGTCTAGATTTATACCTTCATGTTCGAATCTTTTGAACTTTCACTGTTGTGTATTAATCAAAAATATGAAAGAAAAAGAATATTTCTTTTTTTCCCTTGAAAAGTTGGGGGGAAGGGGAGCTTTGGACATTTTAAATTCAGTTTTCTTCAAAAAGTTACCCGTTCTCAAAACTCAGATTTGTTTAAAAAATAACAGGAATATTTTTTAAAAAACAGTATGCATTTGAATATAATAGTGAGAAACATAGTACATGTTAAACATACATAATATAAATAAAAATTTATTTTTAAAAAAAAATTTATTTCCGCTTTTTTTAGTATGTATATTATTAATTTACACTTTTTATATACTTCTAAGTACTAGTCAACATAAATAACTTGTTTTATTCATTTCTTACTATTAGTTCACTCTCTCCCTATTTATATCTTGCTTAAATTTTCAATCGTTAATAAAGTACTTTCTATTCATCCATTCAAGTTCAAATAAACTTTTTAAAACTTGTAGTGGATGACACAAGAACTTGATAGTTTTTCAAAAATTAATAAATGAATTAAATTTTATTTTTAAATTTATTCTGCGTTATTTCTGTCGTAGTTACAACTAGCTGCAACAGATGGCGCCAGTGCATTGTTCTAACGAAATAGGAGTTGACATTGAAAAGAAATTGTATATTACTTGTTTTAAATAATTACTTTCAAATAAAAAAAAAGTTAATCAAGAAAATTTAAACTTTTCGAGTAAAAAAATTTAAAGTTTTTTCAATAAGAATCAGCTAGATGAACTTAATTTTAAAAGATATTGGTTTTTAGAAAATGTTCACAGAATTTAATTAAAACTACCTTATAATTTCCTCTCCTTTCATAGAATGAGTGTTTATTGACGTCACACTCTGAAAAAAGAAAGAACGAGGAAGTAAGCAAAACGAGAGCTGCTTTGAGACGGCCCTCGTAATTATGAACCACAGTTCAGTGACTATGACGACACCAGAGTTCTGGAATCACCTTCTTTAAACTTTCACATCGCACCAAAAGAAGGATTTGAACCTCGACAGATTTAACACTAGATGACATAAGGACTCGTACCCTCGACTAGGATAAAAGCAATTTGGCAGCGAAGACATAGTTTGCTGTTGTTTCTATTGCCACCTGCTTGATGGTGTCAGATCGAGGCCCACGAAATTCATCATGGCAAGGGGCTAGGAGTACGCCTGTCGTTAGCTTTTAGCACCATGCAGGTAACAATATGTTTTGGCTCGGTTCTTACACGATACATGGCAACACCACCTATCTCCCCCTCCACAATTTAGGCATAGAACTGGAGGGGAGGAAAATATTCTTCAGCCCCCTGCACCTGTGGTTCCTTCTGCGACCGCCCACAAGACTTTCGGACCCTCTGATTTAACGAGCACAAACTCCGTGTATACTCTGAGGGTATTTGGTGGCATCGGGCATCGAACCCAGGCCTTCCGGTCTGGAATCCGATGCTCTAACCACTAACCTACCCACGGCCCTAGACATAGTTTAAATTAACATACATCAAAAGCTACCGAGAGTAGAAAATGACACCCCTCAAAATTTGCCACCCTGGCCACTAGCTTATGTTGCTAAATCTGACCTTCCTTCTTCCAAAAGTCAGTTTTTGTATGATAGTGAAAAATAATTTTTCTACATAAATACTCATATTCTCTCTAATTTATAAGTATTTTAAATCCAATTTACAAATTTATTTGTAAATGAAGTTTCACGTGTAAATGCTACCGCTAAAGTGCAGAAAGCAGTTTTTCTGTAGATTACCTAGGCAAGCAATAAAAAAAATTGAATTAATATTCTTGATCGAAACAAACGTTCTAGCAGTTTTTCATTGGGAGCAATTTAGTGATCTAGTCTAGATTTGATCTAGATCTAGTCTGGCACATCTGTAAATTTTTCGACGAGGCCTTTAAAAGTCTGTAAAAGAGGGGAATCTTAATATTAAATGACACTCTTAGAAAGACCTCCTAGAAAGACGTTGGGGACCCCCAAGGGTCCGCGGACCACAATTTAAGAGCCTCTGACCTAGGTAATCAGCGAATTACCTAGATAATCTGCTCATTATTCACACGGCACTCAGCAAAGCGAAAATATGATCTTTGATGAACAGAAATGTGTGAGCTTTAAACTGAAAGATTTATTTTTTTTATATCTAAAGAATCCAATTAATACAACTGATCAACCAACACATTAGTTGACAGAATCAATCATCAACCCCAATTGAAAAACTACAATACAAAGAATCAATGGTTTAGCATATTATAAGGAAATGAGAACTTGCGAAATATAAAATTATCCTTACTTATTAATGCAATCCGAGGATTGATGACACTTTGAATTGCATTGCAATTGGGGTTTGCGACATCTACATCTATTTGTGGTACATTTAGATTTGCAATCCCATTTTTTGAAACCCTGTCCGGTACCAATAAATTGATTTATTGCTGTTCGAAGTAAAGGTATTTCTATCAGCATAAGAAACAAACAAAACTTTTGAGAGAAGTAAACTGTCGAACATATTAACGAACGGAAACCAATAATGTGAAGATTAGCTAGTTAAATTGCGGAAAACTCTTGGTCATGCAATTTAACGGTAAAAATCAGTTAATCTGCATATTAGCCAGGATATAAACACAATTTAAGCACAATTAGCAGTTTTCGAGCTTTAACGGTAACAAATACTGAATGCAAGTATTAATAGAAATGCTTTGCAATATACTGTAAAATAAGGCAGAAAAAAACACTACACATAAAAATACACTATACCTGCAAAGAATGCAGATAACATGCAATATATCTTTTGTAAGTTCAGAGAAAATCTTTCAAAGTGTGTCCTAATGTTAAATCTATGATAACAGAATTGAGAAATGATGCATTTGAAATTCTCAAAGGTGTTTTTTTCACTAGGAGGATGAAAAGAAAAAGGTCATCTGTCTTTACACTGTGTGTAGATAAGAGTACATTTACTCTTGTCAAATATACTCATATACACTTCCTCTCAGTTAACTTTTTCTGTACAATGTATCCAATATAATTTTTTTCATAACGTTTATTGATACATGACTGAGCTTGTAATATCGTAATTGAGTAAAACTACAAATTTGGGTATAATACAGAATTTATATTTTCATTCTCTGGGTATAATTGTTTTTTAAACATACAAAAGAATTATAATGAAAGATTTTTGTTTCAGGAAAGCTGTGTAAATTAACACAAAAATACAGGGGGAAAAATGTTTTCTAAACAATTTATACGAGGGCTCACAATACAATGCATGTGTTTTCTACAGCAATGTCATAAAAATATTAAAATTCTTAAGCACATTTTCTCAAATTTTTCAGTTAAAATATACATAATTATCCAATAAATTTTAATATTTAACAAGCTTGGCTCTCTCTTGACTGTCTGATTTAATAACTTCCATTCATATAAATATATATTTTGTGTTAGTTTGATAAAATGAAGAGTAATAAATAAATTCAGGATATAAAAAAGATTTTCCCCCACTGTAATTTAATTTTAAATTTCATCAATAATTTAGTTATAAATTTTATATACTTTGTATTATTACCTAATATTTAGGTAAAGTTGAAATACCTAAGGCAGAAGGGTTGAATAGGTGATGTATTTTAGTTAATAGGGAAGCATTACTGACTGCTGCATTCTTTGCAATTCTCTCAATCTACTTGATGATTTTTATAATAAAAATCGATCCAAAAACGTCAAAAAACCACAAATTTAAAGACTAATCACTAAATAAATATTTAAAAATCCCTAACAGTGAATATTTTTCGTGTACATATATAGTTCAAAATACATACTTCACTCAGAATTACCTCATATTACAATTAACTTAACAATTCGAAGCATTTAAAAGTATGTTACAGCTTGTAATACGTCAAAATAGAATATTTCGTGTAAATTTAAGATGGAAACTGATAACACAAAATAATACAAATTATATTATTTTGCATTATCAGTTTTTATATAATATAAAATTATATTTAAAATAATTGTTGTGCTATGATATACAATGGCACACACAAGGTAGGAAAATTCAGACCTCTCCCCATCGTTCTTGATTTTTTTTTTTTTTGATTGATTATAATCCTAAGCATAAAATACTTAAAATAATTACAATGTATTTTATTAATTAATGCTAATTATTTATTTTTGTTGCGGACAATCGATTGAAAGAAAATATTTGGAGGCATTTTGGGGTATAATACGAAAATGGGGGACTTTCGACCCTCCTCTTTGACAAACTAGTGTGTGCCGCAGATGGTATAGCATAAAATAAAAAATCAAATACTACTTGGTAATCCTAAAAATTAATATATAAAAATTAATCAGCATGTCCGAATTTTATCTTTAAAAAATAATAAAAGTATCAATTTTTTCCAAATAAAGTAATAAAATATTAATTTAACATTTTGTTTCATATGACACAAGTTCACCAATCAGCATTCAACGAAATCAGAGAATTGGGCTGCAAGTTCAAACCTCGCCAATCCAACCAAAGAATGTAACACGGTCTCTCAAGTTCCACATGTGTGAAAAACTGAAATCCAGTTCTTTAATTTCTCAAAAAGGTTCAGAATGATGTTAATTGCTTAATAATGTTATTGGGACAATTGATTTAGTTAGAAAAAACATACAAAATTTTTAATAATAAAATACAAATTATTGTACTCTTTTCTACGGCTATAAATTGTGATCCTCTAAAACAGTGGTCTTCAAACTGTGTTCCACCGAACCCTGGGGTTCACAAGCAGTGTTAGATAAAATGACATAAAGACCTCTAGGCAGTTGAATTCTCGGAGCCTGTAGCCTAATTTATTACACAACATTTTAATAATAGATTTCATAGCATAAATAAAATATTAAATTATCCGTAAATTAAAAAATATATAACTAAACGAGATTTATTTATTAGAATCTGTAATAAAAACTAATTCTTGCAACAAAAAATAGCTAAATATTTATTTGGCTTTTTCAATTTTTGGGAGCCCTTAAAAAGCGTGGGGCCCACAGGCAATCGCCTACTCCTCCTAATGAGAAATCCAGCATTATTCACAAGTTACAAAAAATTAGAATGAAAATTATGCAAAATAGTTTCCCATTCTCTAAGAAGTTTGTATTCCACAAGTACTTAAAGCTTAACCAAGTCATAAAAAAACTAAAATTTCATTTATACATAATTTTATTTTGTAATATTTTCTTAAATTTTATATTAAAAAAATATTTTTTTTAAAAAAACATTTTTATTTACTTGTATTACTTATTAGATTGTGAATTATATATATATATATATTTAGTATCCTGGGTTTCTCAAAATAATTTTATACTTGCTGGTTAATGTTTTGCAAAACTAAATGTTTTTCTTATGGGAAAATGCATTTTGTTTTCATTTGGAGGGGGGATGAAGGTGAGAGAACAACTCATCGATTTATCAATGGATTTGATGTTAAAATCTAGATTTAAGCAAGAACAATTCCTAAATTTTAGGTTGCAAATTCACAGGATTTCACACACAGCTATAAACAATTTAATGCCATTCAGAACAATGTGTTTAAGTAAGAAATATATCTCTCAACATGAGTGGCTACAAAAACAAAATATAAAAATAAATTAAATGCAGAGTATGAAATCCTACTGCAAATAATTTCATAATGTGCATGGGTAGGTGATACTTGAACCACAAACTAATATTATGAGAATGCGTATAAATTATATTAAAATTATATATGTTAAAAAAATTTTATTAACAAATAAAATACTTTTTTTAAACAACTGTCTTTACATAAAAGTATTTATAACAAATTGATCTATTTTAAATATTTTAAAATATATTCTTCAAAATACGTATAAGTGGAATGGGGTTCTCCGAAACTACCTTAGAGTACTAAGGGTTCCATGAGTAGAAAAAGTTTGATGACCACTGCTCTAAAACAACATTGCATTGTAGTAATTAGTGGAAAAGACCAATAATTGCAAGATCTGGCAGTTTGAAAATAATAGTGATAGATATGCTGTGATCTTACAGGTCCCTTGTTGATGCAAAAATTAAGAAACCAGTTCATGCAGGACTAGTAATAATTCAGTGGAAAAACTTTAAAAACAATTAACAAAACCTATATATGAATCTTTATAACACATAACATTCACATAATAATGCTCATAAATACAATCATATCTTTACTATAAATATAATAAAATCATAAATGTTAATTTGGGATAAAGTTTTTTTAAAAAAACAAGTATATTTGGAAAGATAGAGGACTGATGTTTTAGTATGCAAGTATTTTTTATCAATGTGGAAACTAGGAAACAAAAACATTTTCATGAAGTTCATTAAAAACTTCTCAGAATGAAAAGACAAGTTATTTTCTTTAATCAAATGTTAACATAAATTTAATATTTAACTTATATATCAGCAACATAATCAAAAATAACTTCAATGTAAGACGGGGGGGGGGGAATCGAGTTGTAAATTTTAACAATACAAAAGATAAATACTTACAATTCTTATCAAAAGTGGCTTAAAAAGTTTTTGAAACAATTCATTAACATTCATTTGTCGAAACAATTCATTAACTTAGTTTTATACTAAAAAAATTACATTTAAATTTGACAATATTAAATTAAGTCTAAATTTAAAAAAATCATTTTAAATTATATTTTTTAAATATATATGACCTTTTTAACATAAATAGAACTACTTTTTCTATAAGCTTTTCTGTTATTTTATTATCCGATTTCCCAGCAATAAAATGCGATTTGTAAAAATAAAATTTGAGGTTGGAGGAGAATTTTGTAGGAGATATTCATTATTAAAAATTAAGCAATATAATTTTTACAGGTCACTAAAAATCTTATACACATTCATTTTCCTTGCTAAATTGTTTGTAAAAAGCAAATGAATTCCTTAATTTTTAAAATTCATACAGTCGTTATTGCTCTTTTGCTTGAAATATTTACACAATACAATTCAAAAGATAATTTTAAACACTACAAAAAAATTCTTTCCCATGGCTTAAAATAAGGATTTCATATAAAAGGAAACATTTTTATAATTTACACCAGAAATTCATTTCTCAAATTTTCTATTTGTAAAGAAAATAAACAATTATCTTTCTAAGAGGTGAATTCACATCCAAGGAATAATTTAAATATGTGTTGCAAAAAAACATATGCAAATCATTTGTCAAAGTGTTCTTTTAAAAATGCATTTAAAGAATCCAAAATGTGAGAAGCAGGAGGAATGAAATTATCCAAATTGTTAAGATATAAAAATCAACTAAGCAGTCCCAATGTTGTTCAATGACTGAAAATAGATTCCATGTGATTAAAAAGGGATTCAAATCCTAGATAAGAAATTTAGAATTAGTAGAACTGCTCCCAGGATGGATGTGATCTAAAAATCCATCATATGTTGGAATTCTGATTTTGCGATTTTTAACCAATCAACAACTAACAAACATCATTTGACAAAAATTAAACTTATAGTTTCTATGTTAAGCTATAGGCTGTTTATAATTAAATTTTGTTATGCTAGATTTTTTTTTAAAAAAAAGATCTTTCATTCATTTATTTATTTTGTATTTTATAATATGAAAATTTGTATAATTTGGAGGTTCCTTAAAAAATAATATAAACATACATAATCACAGAGGAAAATCGAAGTAATACAAATAAACTGTTATAACTTAGTATACAACAACTTGAAAAATAAATATAACTTGATATACATCCTTTTATGATGACCAAAAATCTTGTTAGGAATATAACTTGCATGCATCAAATGGCATGTGCTTACGTTCTTGATCAATTGAATAGTTTTAACCCTGAGAATTTTGAAAAAAATCTCTATTATTGTCCTCTACATTTCTCACAAGCAAAGCCTGACGAACAGTTTTCTATAAAACATCGAATTCAGCGGGAATTTATGAACAAAAGCTGTGACTGAAAGAGACATAAGAGGTAAAGACCTTTAGTGGAGGATATTGTCTACCTGGGTTGATTCATGTGAGTAATAAAGAAGTGGAAGAGTTAGTGGACATGTACAAGAAACAGCTTGTTACTGAGAAACTTGAGAAAAAGAAACAGAGGGGAAAATAAAAAAGCCCCCCCCCCCAAATTTCTTTGCCAAATGGATAGGTATCAAAAGTTTTGAGGTATATAGATCATATGTGGTAAACATACCAAGGATTTGTACTCAATGATGCAAAATTTTATACACTCAGTCTAACTTTTCTGTCTGGAAATAATTTTAATTAGAGCAAATGCATAAGGTTAAACAAATATACATACAATTAGCCTTTATTATATATTAATTGAAATATCACTTTACTATAAAATACAAATTCTAAGTTTTTTCCCCTTAAAAATTATTTGACACAAGTTTTCATTTCTAAAAAAAAAATCCGGAAAGCACTTAAAGCAGTTTTAGATGTTTAAATTTTATTTACAAGAATGAATAAACAAAGTTTCAGAAGATGAAATGACAAAAAAAAACCAATTTAGAATCATTTTTAAGATATCAAAACATACAAAATAACATTAGAAGCAAGTCTCGCATCATATTACACTCTGAGAGGATGAAAAATGCCTTTTTAATGAGTCAACAATTCCATTTCTTATTTTAAAAATATATAAAACCTAAGTCTCAGATAACAAATGCTTATGAACCATTTCTTCCTTATTGATCAAATGAGTTGTTTTGCTGAGTAGTCGCATAAGTTGGTTCAAATCATGTGACCAGTCATTCAGAACTTCACTGGGATCTTTGAGCTGAGAGAAGGAGATGACACCTTCCAGTCGATCAACTTTAGCCCAAACGGTTTTATTTACAACCAGATTTGAAAGTATATCCTCGGTTTCCTGTTAAAATAAAATTGTAATTAATATTCTGAATTTTTAAGTGTAAAAAACAACACACTTTGAATGAAAAGTAATATATAACATGTCCCACAACTTTTACTTTTCACCATAAAAAAACCAATCATTTTCCCTCATGTGCTTGTAAAAAATTACCCATTCATAAAATAAAAGAAATGTATCAAGACCGGGAGTGCTCTTGCAAATCTCAAGCTCGAGACTTCATAACAAACGAATGGGAGGGTTATAGAAATCCTTTCAAGTCAGCCCAGATTGAGTACAGCCTAGATTTAACTTCTAAGTGAGCAATAAAACAGCCTTTTCAGAGCAAGGTAATTATTGTTTAGATATGAAATGGATGTCATATCAAAGTCAAAATATTCTCATAAGTCCCCTATAAGTAAATTCACATTTGAAAAGTGTTATATCATATTTTGCACCTGTCTAAAGGCGAATTTTGTAACAAAAAGCTTGCTAGTAAAAGACCTAATGTTATCCCAATAAATATGATAAGGATGTAGTACTATAAGTAAACTCAAATAATTTCTTAATAGAATGGAGATCAATGTGCCTTGCAATTTTAAATGGTTAAAATATAAGTGTCATCTGATTACAATTAGTAGTTAATAAAACAAAGGCAGAAGTTGTAAAATTAGCATAATCATCAATAAAATTTCCATACAACTGTTGCCATATTTAGGTACAGGAATTTAATACATAAAAAATACAAGCCTTACTATACTGAACTCAGTTATAGTGAACCATATTCACTCATTCCAATCAAACCCTTATTTAACTAATGTTATTTTAATCACTTATGGTAAGCTTTTCAAAAAAAAATAAAAGTCCATTTATAGAGAACTGAAATTTTCTTCTACGTATCTGTGCTTCCCCAAAGCATAAACCTGTAGAAGGGAAATCTTTACACAAGAATTCAGATACCAAAAAAAAGCATTCTTAAATATCTGTACTCTTCCATCTTCACCTTCCACAACTAGTTTAGTACTTAATAAGCAGTATTCCTCTACTATCAATCTCTCCATTGTTTCTATATACTGATTCACTACATAGACCCCATTCTTTAAATCACCCTTCAAAAACCAGAATAGTAGAACAGATCACAGAGCTGTCATCTAATGTCCCCCTTCTTTCTATCCTTAGTTGTTGTCTTCATATCTAAATGAACCTGAACTGAACTGAACTCAGTGGAGCAACAGCCCACGAGGACCTAGGCCTACTATGGTATCTCGATTTACGGGACCTCAGGTGCTGGGGTGCATGTGCAGATGTTTCAGTCAAGCTGTCAGTCTGACACGAAACTACCAATGTTCAGTTCCCAAGCAAGCTTGGTACTCATTTATCAACCCACTGAAGGGATGAAAGGCTGAGTTGACCTTGCCCAGCTTGAAATTTGAACCCCACACCTGTGGCATCGATGTGGGATACACTACCACTCAGCCATTGGGCTTAATCTATATGAATACTACAGATTAAATGGACATTTTGTCATCCTGGATGTATCCTAAAAAGAAATCAGCAACAACAAATTTCATAAAGAAAACTTTTACAATTGAGGATAAAATAAGAATAATCAAATGTTTAGGAGACTAAGCCAATCAATCAATGATATGCAAGAAATTTTTCTTAAAGTTTATCATTTCAATATTTGAAAAAATTGCAGTTTGATCATTGCTGTTCAAGAAATAAATCTAGATGAGAAGCTACATGGAGTTGAAAAAAATAATGCCGAACCTTTTAAAAAAACAGTCTATTACTCAGAAAAATTAAAATCCTCTGGTGGCAGGAGACATGTTACAAAATACAGTCATCAAATTTTAAAATGTTTTGAAGCCAAATCATTTTGTTTACTGTAAAGGCTATAGGACAGACATAAAAAACTGAATAAAATATTATGGAAGTATTTCTGAATTGGATGTAAAAAATAACAGCCTCAAGTGTAATCTAAATGAAGTTTGGAGAAAGGAATAAAGATCTATTTTTAATGCCAATGAATAAGGAATATTTTAAAAAATGACACCAAATTAAACCTTAAAATTTTAAAGAGAAAACTGATCAGAGTTAAAAGTAAACTGTATAAACATGGTGTACAGCAGTGGTCTTCAAACTGTATTCCATCGAAACCTGGGGTTATACGAGTCACAATAAGAAAAAATCGAAAACAAAAATTATAGATGTGTATGCAAAATCGTTTTATGTTCTCTATGAAGATTGTATAATGTCACTATCAAAAGCTCCTCCCAGTCATAAAGAAACTGAATTTTATTTATATGCAATAATTTCAAACTTAGCAATACTTTTATAACTATTACTTAAATTAATAAAAGAATATTAAAACTTTTTTTTCTTTATGTGAACTACTTACTAGATTGTGAATATTATGTTGTTTACTGTATATCTAGGGTTCCCCGAAATAATTTTATACTTGTAAGTAAAATATTTTGCAAAAATAAATAGATTTCTGATGGAAGATGTGCCTTTACATTTATGGGGAGGGGGGAAGTACCTTTTATGAAGGAGAGGGAACAACTTACTGACATATCAACAGATTCAACCTTAAAATCTAGGGTTAAGGAAGAGAAGCTCCTAAATTTTAGGTTGCAAATTCATACAAAATATACAGACTATTTTTCACACAGCTATAAACATTTTAATGCCACTCAGAACAATATATTTAAGTAAAAAATATTTCTTTCTCTCTCAACGTAAGTGGTTACAAAAACAATATATAACAAATTAAATGCAGAATATGAAATGTGACCACAGATAATTTCAATAGACCTAGACTTTGATAGGGATAATAAAAAAAATGCTAACATATATCCCAGTCACTAAATATAATACAAGCATAAAAGGCACCAGGAGCACTGATTAATATTATTAATGAGTAAATTATAGTTAAATTAGACCAAAATTTTTTATAACATACAATACTTTTTTCAATTGTCTTCACATAAAGTACCAATAAAATGTTGATCTATACTTTAAATATTATTTTAAGATATATATTTTTTAAGTGTGTGTAAAAATAGGGATTCACACAAAAACACCTTATAGTTCTAAGGGTTTCATGGGTGAAAAAGTTTGAAGACCACAGGTGCATAGTTTGAGTGTACAAACACTTATAGATTTCAAAAAAAAAATATATGATGCCAGATATGGTGATGAAGACGGCATAATGGACAATGAAAGTAAACTCCTAACAATTGTTGGGTAATTGGAAAAAACATGGAGCTATTTTTATTACAAGATGACATCATATCCTAAGAAAAACTAAACAATATGGTTGCAGATTAAGATAATTCCTCACCCTTAGAAGAAAGTGAAATATTAGTGTTTTCAATCTCTGAAGTGAAAGAGGTTATAAACATTATGAGTATTTTTTCTTTAAAGGAAAATATGAATTGAAAAAACAAAGAATCTTTCTTAATCACCAAAAAAAATTGATAATCTTTACTTAAACTACAAAATGAGTTGGAAAAAAAATTACAAATTTTTTCACAGAATGTAAAAATTATAAAACCATACTAGAACATGCTTCAATTCTGATTCATAATAAATTTTTTAAAAAAATATATGACGGATCTATATGGTCTTCCACTAACCTTCTCTATTTTCTTTTAAGCAATTTATTTATTTCAACCAATCTCCAACGGGAGACAAGCGTGATTTATGCAAATAAGATATATCATATAAGTTCGGGTTTCGCGAGTTAAAGCAGTTAAGTAAAGTGAAGAGATATAGAAGAGTGAAGTTAAATGAATTGAAGATCGGTAGGTCAGCATGCAGTTGTTGACATTCGTAGATAGCAGTTACGTGTGGAGTTAAGCTAGGAGACGTAGATTGAAGCTGGGGTAAAAATCAGTGTTACAGAGCGTGGATCCTTCACCATTCTCCTAACCAGTCAACAAGGCAGATATCACGACGGAACAGCCGATGATAAAAGATAAGGTCAGTGATTTAAAATATTGTGAATATACGTATGTGGCTTAGCTGTAATTGTGCGTGCTTAAGCTTTCGTAGATTCAGTTGCGATTCTGTTATTCCGCTGGTAGTAATTCCCCTTTTCGTACTCCACTTTACTTTGTTTCTCTTAAATTTGAATTGTGTGTTTCTACCCTTCTGTGTTAATAAGAATCAATAAATATAGTGATTTGCAATTATGTCTTATGATCATTTAAGTCCGCTGACACATCCAGTCGTATTGGTAGATAGACGGGGAGATGGAAGTCTGAGGGGTGGCTTTGAGTCACGACAAATATATCCTATTTCAGCCAGCATATATAAAAATAAAAATGTATGCCTTCAAACTTGGTTTAACCCTGTAGACTTAACTCTAAGCCTGAATTGGCTAATGAATTATTGAAGCTATTCTCTAATTTACCCAGTGGTTGAGTGGTATAGTTTCACACTTCCCCACCACAGATCTGAGGTTCAAATCCCGGGCTGGGCAAGGTCAACTCCACCTTTTATCCCTTCAATGGCTTGATAAACGAGTACCAGGCTTGCTTGGATACTAAAAACTTGGGTACAGAATACTGACCACCAGACTGGAACATCTGCTCATGCCCCTCAGCACCCAAGGTTACGTATACTGAGATGAATGCAGTAGGCTTTCATGGGCTGTTACACCACTGAATTTAGTTTTGAGTATTTTAATTTGTTCTATACTATTTTGCTGTTTTCTAGCTTATTATATTGCTATAAATTAGATTTAAAGTAATTTAAAAATATTTTTTATGGCAATGATTGTTTCCAACAAAACCACCAGCAAATGCTAATATCAATATTTCAACAAAACTAGATATAGTTAACTTCATGTTGAGTCTACTATAAGGAAATTTGAATATACTAAAAAAATATAACATCCCGAATATTTAAGAAAACACTAATTTTTTTTAGAAAAAGATAACTTTTCTTTACACATACCAATTCATTTAGATCTAATAATTCAGCCATGCGCTTAAGCGTAATCCGTGTGTAGTATTTGGCCATAATCCTTATATTCTACAAATAGAAAAACATTTCACAGTTAGACTTATTGACAAACAATTATTTTCACTTATTCACAAGATCAGAGAATAAATATCATGACTCTATCATAATACCTTTTAAACAAAGTTATGCATGAAAAATACATTTCTATTTAAAAAAAACTAGGCATCAAATTTTATATTTATCTGTTGATCATTTAAAAACTGGAGGGGGAAAAAAGAATTTTAAAAGTTAAAAAATATTGTTAATAAAACATTTGAAATGTTTTAACTTTCATAACTTTAAAAATTTCAATTGTACTTTTAAAAATTTTGCAACCACGGCTAAAAATAATTTTTAAAGAAGTACTTGGAAATTTATTTCTTCTAATATATTAGCAACTCTAAAACATTAACACAGTTATGAATCATATGTAAGTTATTAAAGACACTACAGGAGTTACATTAGATATAAAGATAGGGAGTTACATTAATTCTGTAACTAATTATGTAATGTGAATAAAATTTTATTTTTCTAAGTATCAAACTAAGTAATATAATACCTTTGTTATCTTAAAATTATATATTAAGTAAAAGATATTTATCCATTCAGATCTAATATATCATGAAGAGAAGAGATTTTAGTAAAAACACAAAATATTATTCATTATAATTATTCAAAACTTATTTTAAAACACTCACCAGAAATACTTACTTCACAATTAACAAATTTACAATATCCATTTACTGCTATAAAATATTTAGTTATTTCAAATTATTTTCAAATAAAAATTTCCTTTTCATATTAACCTTTAATACATTTTTCATAAGCTTTTCAAAAAGCTTGATATACAGATATGAGTAAACTTTTCTGATGATTTACTTAAGTGTGGCATTTTTGAAATACTAAGCAGCTTATTAATATATTTAATACTTAAATGCACAAAAAAAATTCTTGATACATCATTTATCACAAGAACAACTAAACTATTTCTGTTGCTGTTATTCAAAAAAATAATATATGCAAATAGAATGGGACATCAATAGTCCTGTAAAGTTAATACAGCGAAAAGCATTTAACACGAAACTGGTATTTTTTTGCATTAAAAAGAATTTCGTATTCTTGCAAAAAATTCATGTCAACAAAATTAAGTTTATTAGATTATTTTACTTACATAGATGCATACATATGCAAACATACATATGCAAACATTTAATAAAATTTACATTACATACATATGCAAACATTTAATAAAAATCAATCAAACAAAAACATTCACAAGAAATTTAATACAAAATTTCAAATTTTTTAACATTTATTGAGTTTTTGGAAAATAATCTGATATTTTTCTTTGCGTTGTTTTTTTAGCATCAAATTGTCATTTGTTCAATGTCATCCATTTTGTCATTCATTTAACCATTGGAATGTGCCTCTAAATAACTGTGCATACTTTTCATGACATTCCTCATCTCCGATGATGTGGGAACAGAAGCTGCATTATTCATTTTATTTTTATCATAGGAATCTGCATCAATGATATTTTTTTAGCATTGAACAATTCCAAAATGTCTTTGTCTACCATAATTGGGAATATATACACATTATGATTATCTATTGCAAGGAATTCTTCTGATAGTACAATAGGACAATCCAATCTGGCTGGTGTTTTCCATAATTTGTTCGTACCCAGAAGGGAAATCTTTTCATATTAAGCAATTTTTGTTTCATATTAAAAGAAAAAACTGCATGAAAATGCATATTTTTCTCTTGTTGTATTATTTTGTGTTAACTGATATTTCATCTTAAGCATTTTTGTGTTAAAGGTATTTTATTGTAATATAAAAATGCATTTTACATTCTTAAACATAAATAAAGAAAACATTATGAATTACTTACATGCTCCACCACCCTATTCTTTAAGTCTTGCCAACATTTTTTGCCAATATCATCATGCCCAAACACTTCTGCTGCAGTAGAATCATTAGCTGCATCACGTAATTCAGATTCATATTTTTCATTCAATACTTTCCAATTGATTAATTCAGGAGTGGTGAAGAGTTGCAATAATTCCCTGAAAATAAAAAATACAAATTAATAACTAAAAATAATTGGCTAGATCTACCTGCACATGTTGAAGTCATGAAAACGCTAAAAATATCATTGGTTTGAAATATGCACGACAGAAAAGAAAATTTTGATCTCATTAACTTTATTTTTTATTTTTTAATCTTTACATATTAAGTTTAATAAGTTGTTCAAAAAGATAAAAAAAAAATCCTTTAATGGATTACACAGATGATTTTGATTCAATAATCAAAACCTAGCTTTGACAGTTAACCTTGTTCTAAAAATACAAAGTGAATCGATCAATGGCTAAGAGACTTCATCATTCTAAAAGAGAAAATATAACAGCAAAATTACAATCCCATTCTTTCAATTTACTCCAGTTGAGACATAAAATATTTATTAATCTATTTTCCCAGTAGTTCAGCATCAAATTTAGAGTATTTCATCTAATTTTGATATCTTGTTCACACAAATCTAAATACATCCTACAACACACTAAGGAATTATTTGAATATGATAAAAACTCATAGATCAAGCATACATGCACAGAAACAATTCAGATAGAGAACATTTATTGACATAATTGCATGTGCATCAAGAATTTCACAAGAGGTTGTGGTCTCATTCCTTAAAATCACAATAAATCTATAACTCTACTTTGCTTTTCACAACGAAACTTTTATTTATCTTTTTTATTCATGCCGTTTTGCCAGCACAAATCTACTAAATATATTTTTTTTTACGCGCATTTGAGAGACAAACTAAAAAACAGATAAAAGTACTCTTCTGCGTGTAAAATCTTAAGATGCAATACATATACCAAATTAGTAAGGAACCAGTCCATCAGTAGTCCTACAAACTGCTGATTTGATAATTGTTTCTAGATTTAGTGTCCTCCAGTAGGATTAATAATGCTTAACTCTTTTTAATTGTACAATTAGATTTGAAAAAAATTTTGAACCATTTGAGGCCATTGCTTATCAGACCTCAAATCTGCTCTATCAGGGAGAGATCTGGCAACAGCAAGAGGAATATTTCTCAGGGATTAAAACAACTGAACATTCAATAAGACCAACTGTTCATAATTGCAGCACTTCAAAGCCACACCAGGGACATTTGGCAATGAATCTCATAACTTTGAATTAAGGTCAAGAGACAAAGACAACACCCAAGCTGTTGCTCTACTCCTCAACTTCCAAACCACACCAAAATAAGGGCTTTGAGCCTCAACAAATTTAATGTACATCTGATTGCAGGAGGAGAGTTTAAAGCAGACATCAGTAAACGAATAGTGACAGTCTACAGTGAGAACTGTTTAGGTCAAATGTTTGGGAACAATTGGTGTAAAAGTCTTCGAGAAGTGCAACAAGCGATATCGGATCATGACAATATCCTTGCCGCCCACACATCTCCCATGAAACACAGGTAACTTTAAAAAGAATCTTTTGGGAAATGTTAGAGCACCTGGATAAGTTATTTTGTGACTTCTAGGCCCTTGGGCCACTTAAGAAAGAATAACATTTCTATTTGGAAGACGAAGTGAAAGAAGCTGGACATGACCTCATTAATCAACCATGTTCTTTCTAGAGTCAAGACATAGATCTGCTGCTTAAACGATGGTACTTGTGTCACAACACACTAATGGCGATATATTTTGATTTCTAATAAAGGCATTTTTATTCATCTTGTCCACTTTTCATTTGGGCAACCCTTATACCGAGAACAAGTTTGTAACCATGACTACTCAGCTATTGCGGCCTCTAGTTTATACAAAGAATTTGTATTAGAAAAAAGTTTCTATTAATTTTAAGATTACTTAAATTATAATTCAAGCAAAAATGCATCTAAAATTCTACTAAAATTACATAAATAAGCTCTTTTTATATGCTTAAATAATTTGCAAATAATTAATACAATTAATGTAATATACATAAAGATTTTTTCAATTCAATTTAAAATTCTAATTTTTGCAATGCATTTTTGCATTTGCTCTCACAATGTAAAAACAGAATTTTTAGCTTAAAACTTCTCCATATAGGAGCCAAACCAAATACACATTTTTCAGATGAAAATATGTTCTAATATTGCAATTACTGTGCTGTTTAAGTATATCTAATTATTATAACGTAAGATAATGTAAATGTAAGATATATGTAAACATATAAAATAATTTTAAATATTTATTTATTGCTTTGACTTGCTAAATATCAGTTTAGCATTACAATATAAAAGGCAAAGTACGAATCATTTTGCTCAGAGAAAATAATTCAAACAAGAATGAGTAAGAAAACAACATATACTGTTCTTTTTTTATATATAAAATAAGTAATGTCAAAGGATTTTTTTTTTTCTCTCAGCAAAAATATTATGAGTTTTGGTTTTTTCTTCAAAATTAAAAACAGCATTAAAAAAATGAAAATGACAAAAATTTCAAAAATCTTTAAAAAAAAATTATATATTTTTCAAAAATTTTGAAATTAGCATTTAGAACATAGTACAAAAAACAGCAAATCAATACATTTCTTTACAAAATAATACACTTTACAAGCAATTTAATCTTTAATTAGTAAATTATGTAATTCTACAATTTAGAAATCATAATAGTTTTCATTTTAGTCAGTTGACATTTTATATGTTTAATTATATTTTGGTTTGTTGTTCTAGGTTATCAATTTAATTACTTTCCATTCTTTGTTTTGTAGGATATTCCCTTTTATACTTATTTTATTACAATATGTATTTTTTCTTATTTATACATGTACTAGAATCAATGTAGAATGATACTCATAGTTTATAAGCAAACTACTTTTGTTTTCAATTACCATTTAATAATTTACCATTATTTCAAACCTAAAATAAGTCTACAGCGCAAAACTAAAACAGTCAAAATTCTTTGAGGAAAAAAAGAATAGAACAAAACAAAACAAAACATATGGTAAGTAAATCAATGGTTCAGTAAACGAATGAGAAAAACAAGTTATTTAAAAAACAATCTTTGACTGATGAGAACTTAAGATATAACTTAAGAATGGGTTTCAGTCAATATCATGTACAAATGAAATAAATGCTCTTATAATGAACAACTATATTTTTTTATTTCCATTCTCAATCAATCAATAATTAGTGCTCTCTCTTTAGGGTAAAATTTACAATTTCAAAAAAACACTCTAATGGTTTCCTTTTTGATAATGTATAGCAGGAATAGATTCACTAATAGAATTTCTAATGTAACATTAAATGCTGACATTACTTACTTATACTTGGGCATTTCATCCAGATTCTTATCATTTTTGATTCGGTGTATCAAATCTGATTGTTCGTTGTCATAAGGTGACAGAACCAAATACATTACAACTTTTTTTAAAGCAACTTGTTTCTTTGATGTATCTTCTTGGATTTGTGGAGTATCATAAACTGCTCTGAAGTGTTTGCAAACAGCTAAATAAGATCCTTCATGTTGATCTAACTCAATCATTAAGCGGTAAAATTTTAATTTCAGATCCTGTATAGAAAAACGTTACAATTAGGTACATGTAATCTTTTTTAGATTTTAATTAAAAATGCAACAATTATGTAGAATACTTAATATTTTTAGAAGTGAAACTTATTTAGGCGCGAGAGTGAATGGGAAATTTGCCCAGTTTCATGTAAGGGTGAAAAAGTGAACGGAAGTAGTGACTTGCCCCTCCCCATCCCGCTGAATCATCACCATGGTGAGGGAATAACAAGCGGGAGGGGAAAAAAGCGGAGGACATTACATGATGTTGCCGGGGGGGGGGGTCCAAAGTTGGATAATTACCAAGGGGGAATAACATCAGAGGTATGGAGTGGGGCATCTTGCTGCTTCAAACGACAGGCACTTAGGTATTGGAGAAATTAAGTGAGTACCCTTACTACTCATGACGAACTCGTGTGGCGTATTTTCGTAGTTTTTATATAATAAACATGTCATTTTCGACGAAAACACCCAGAATATTACCATTATATGGCTCTTACCATTAGGGGAGTGTCTGGGGCATTGTGGCACTAACGTTTGCACCAGAATCGCTACGGATAGTGTCTTATAAGCAAACACAAAGACTTCTGTGAGTGATGCATTAAGTTTATATCATTAATTTTCATTTCCGTTGAATTAAAATTAATTCTAGTCAGAATGCCTAGAACAAATCCAAAAAGAGGAAAAGTTTCGTGAAAGAAAAAAAGAAAGGAAAACTAGCAGCAAGTCCAGTCGAAAGTCTATGTATCACCAAGTAGTCCTGTTGCAGCTGTTATCTTCATCCATAGAGTTTTAGTGCTGTACACAAAAGAGACTGCTGCAATCAATGGATCTGATGATAATTAAAAGCCACTTATCTTACCTGGAGAATTTAATGTTACTTTTGCTTCAGAAGAAGCAAAGCCACTCATTGAATTCTTGAAATGGACAATGAATACTGATTCTAGAGAAGGGACAACAATATACAGAACCACGATTGATGTAGTTTTTTCACGCTTTCTCAATTGACTACAATCGAGGATTTTTATATCCTACTTCAGTTACCACACACCTAAGGTGTCTTTCTTGGAAAATGATGCAGAAAATTGAATAAAAATATTATTTTCAAACAATAAATGAAGTTCAAATTTTATTTGATTACAATAAGTTCCTCCAGCAGTTTAAAATAATAAGATCTATACCTGCATTTACGGCCAATGTCGCCAAAGAAATTTCACTTCTATTGCATAGCTTTCCATGTTCTTATTTTTCTATGCAGATTTTCTTTGAATTAAAAGAAATAACATGTTACAGTTTTAAAAAATTACTTGTTTCCATCTTTGGATCAATAATCAAAATTTTACATTGAACGAGCAATTTTGTAATTAATACAGATTATGGTAACCCCCCCCCAAAACTCATTAAGTAACAGGTAATTTTTAATATGATCAGCTTCCTAAAATTTAACTCTTAATGCCAACAAAATTTGAACAAATATTTTGAAGGAAACTATATCAAATAAAACAGTCAATAGGGGAGGTATTTTAACAACTTTTTACAAAGCAATATAGAAGATCAAAAAAGTTACTTGAATGAGTTAATATGAAAATTGGTTATCTGGATAGTTCTTTTAAATTATTTGATACTTCTGCAGAACATTACGAGAACACACACGCACAAATGTAATTGTTAAAAATATTTTAAATTAAATTCATGTTTTTAAAATGAATTCCTATATATTAATACACTTAAACATTTCACAAAAAAAAATCTCCTTCATAAAAAAACTGTACTTAAATTTTATTGATAATTATTCTGTTCAATACATCAAAATATATAAATGAACAACTAATAGCTTTATTGAATATGGATTCAAAGAACTTGGTATATTTTTCAAATACAATATTAGGAAATTATGTTCACAATTACAAACTAAATATTGGAGTGATTTTCTTACAATAATACAAATGGTACACTCATAATACAGACATATTTTTAAAAATTTAAGTAATTGTATTAAATCAATCCTTATACTGTTAACAAAATTTAAAACGTCCATTCTCTGAAAAAATATATGCATCATAACTTTTAAAAATACTAATATACCCTTCAGGATCAAGACAATTAGATACTATTCTTGTATTAGGAGATTATGCCTTAAGTTTCCCTAAAAACTAATGTTTAAATGCAAATTAGCAGAAATGTTTAAAATATGTGAATATTCGTTTCAACACACAGTATGATCAATATTAATGTGGATCTCTTGATCAATAATCATTTCTACACAAAATATGATGTAAATGAAAAAATAATATAATTTTATTTGCAAACATTACTTGAACAAAAAATTACAAACATTAAAATTCACAAAAAAATTAAATAATTTATAAAATAAGATAAGACAATCATAAGCAAACAAAGAAAAAATCTTCAAAATGTAGTAAAAGATATTTAAAAACATTATCAAATAAATTACTTTATTTATTTGTACAAGAGCTAAAAAATATATTCTTATATTTGTCAGGGAAAAAAAACTGATAAATAATTAGGAGACTGTCATACCAAATAGCTTCTTTTAACGTATATCCACATTTGAAAATTTAAACAGTTTCATTTGCTTATCAAGATATATTTGCTATGTATTAAAAAGACAAAAGAAATTTTAAGGCAATCTTGTCATAAGCTTAAAAGTTGCACACACACACACCTCTACATTTCTAAGGAAAAAAGCTTTATATCATTGTAAAGCAGCATTATTATAATTGGAAATATTTTAAAGCTTGCTTATTTTATTAGACTGTCAATCTCACAATTTTGATTAATTAAATATGGAAATATTTCCAATACATATGAATATTCAAAGTAAATTCTTACCTGAGTTGAAACATCTTCAAAAAATTTTGTACTTATTTTTTTACTAATGATTTGACAACGAACATAATCATTCACAGCCAAACATAACCTCATCTGCTCCAAAATCAATTCTACTTTTTCTCGTCGTTCCATAGAACCAAAAGTCTCAACCTATTGAGAGAAAATTTAGCTATTTTTTATTTATACAAAGAAAGAAAATGATTTGTAAAAATATTCCAACAGGTTTCAAATTAAAATAATAAATCAAGCATGTTCTCAATGCACACACAACCACTGATGACTCCGCAATGATTCAACAAAATAAAAAAATCATAAGGTTACAAACTAAGACATTGCAACAACAAAGATCACTGTATTACAAATAAAATTTTGATATGCCTATAAAATTTTTAAACATGATTTTTTTTAATTGAAAACATTTTTAGCAAGAATAAATTTATGAAACTTCATATACAGAAAATTGTACTTCTTTCAAAAAAAGCAATGGGCAATATTAAAGGACATGTTAATAAAATTAAATCTTACTGGAATATCTATTTATCGTAAAATAACCAGATTTTTTTTTTTATTATTTCAGATAAAAACTTTCTATTTTTTCATATTTTTTGAATGTATATATATTATAATAATATATATATAAATTATATATATATTATATTTTTTATAAAACTAATCTATCATTAAAAAAACATGCCCGAATGTATTTTAATCGATTATTGAACTGAGCTTCCAAACAGAACTTCATTACTATTTATTTGGAAGAAAATGAATATTAAATTATTGTAACAGTATAAAAATGAAAAGAAAAATGACATTAAAAAAGAACTTATTCCTTAAAACTATAATTCAAAACAATTATTAAACCTGCAGCTCTTGCAAAATTTTACAAGCTTCATCAATTTTATTTTCATCTTCATTCATCTTTGTCAACTTATGAGTCAGTCTGGCTCTTTCTACTTCAACATATATCTATAAAATAAATTTCAACTTCATAAAAAAGATGAACACAAATCAACATGGAATTAAAATTTAAAATATTTAAAAGTTAAATCTAAAGCACTGTATATGAAGTTATTTTGATATCACAGAAACATTGTTAAAATGTGTATATAAAAAGACTACATACTAAATATACACATATTAAATAAATACATGCAGTGCATTGAAAATTGAATATTTTCAATTCAATTTTCTTGTCCATTTCTTACATGTCTAGAATACAAAAAGAAAAAATTATGTACTGTTATTCTTATCAGACATAACCATGACATATCCAATAATTTAAGGCATACCTTCCCAGCAGTAACTTGTCTGAGAGTGTCAATCAGTTCCAGCTTAGTCTTCTTGTCTGGCATTTGATCTACATAAGAGCAACACTCTTGAATCATTTTAGTTACAGCCTGCTTAATTTGACTGCGCCTCTTTGTGAGCAGTACTATGTGCTCATTCAGAGCAGGATAATTCTTGGTTTCAAAACACAGTTTCACAATAGCTACTAAAACACGTCCACAAGAATGTGTGTCTGCTGCCTAAAATAATAATCCATAATCATAAAGGTATCAAGAAAGAAATGATATACAAGTTTTAAAAAATAATGAATTAATATAATTACGATAAATTTGTGTACTAAGACAATAAGTGAATTATACAAAACATTATGAAGTTAAATAAAAAAGGATAAATTATCATCAATATCATTAATTGAAATATTCAGCAATAACAGATTTTTTTAGATAATCAATATATCTATACTAAAATCCTAAAGATATCAACTTCAAAATTGAGTTGCAAGATTCCACCCGAACAAATTACACACACACACATACATACATATATTGTAAGTTAAATAAAAGCTTTTAAAAATAGGGATGAGAACAAGGACATAACAATTTCATGGATAAAGAACATAATACAAATATATAGTAATAAATTTAATAATGTAGAACAGTCACACACTTCTATGACGTCTATTTCAAATCAAAACAACTCAAAGTCTATAACCCCAATTAAGGTACATGAAATTATTTCAAAACTCCATAGCTTCGTTGATGAAAAAGCAATGAATCTTGAGTTTAATTACTTATTCCATCAAACCCTTATTCTTGACAATGTTCTTGCTCGCCCAAAACTTGAGGATTTCAATAAACCACGAAATGATTGCTAACTGGCAAGATATGGAGAGAAAAAAGACATCAATGGAAAAAGTGATGAATAAAATCTGAAGAGGAAATAATGTAGAAGATAATTTTTTTAAACAAAGTTTATAAGTTTGGAAGCAGATGATGAACACACACACACATTTTGAATATTTGAGCAGAGTATTTTGTTGAACTCGCAACAGAGGAGTTGATGGATCTATACAAACAGTAATGTATAGATTCTATAAAAGATTAGTATGATCTCAGGAGCTGAGAAGGTAATACTACAAGTAAAATTTAAAAAAAGATGTGGAAAAAGATTTTAGACATCACTGAAAAGGGAACATCAAAGAAAATTACAGCTAACTGAGAAGAGCACTAATTTTTAAGATACTTGCATAAGTCATATTTCAGGAACATTCAAAAAGACAAGGAGAGAAAAGGCTAAATGAGCTGAATACTGTTTGAACACATTGAATGGTAACAAAATATAGCCAAATCATTCAATAAATGTACCAAGTAGACAATCTTACCCCTAAAAGGAAATATATAATTTTGTTTCTGTTATTTTACCATTCTCCCACACACAATAGTCCTTCTATTTTTAATAACTTCTAATGTTTTCATTATTTCATGGGCAACAGATCTGACAGTACCATAACTGAATAAGCATACTAGTATTTTATTATAATGAATGCAAGAGGTTAGAAAGCTAATAATTAAGAACATAGTAAAACATAGACTTGTTAAAAATAAAAATTAAATTTACTATACAAAAAAATATAATTAAATATAAAACAAGTCACACATTCTTCTCTGCTTAATAAGAATCCCAAAAGATTCTACATCACTTATCAATAGCAACTGAGATAAAAAATTTCCTTACTTGCTACTGAAATACACAGATATAGTGAACAAATAGGCAAGATAATGAGAAAATTGTAATGTAATAAGATGTATAAAATTTGGAGCATTCTACTTAAATATAAAGTAATGTTCAACATAAGCAGTACTGGGAATTAGGTACATGAATGTAGATTTGATTGTATCCAAATGTGAATGCCCAAAATATGGTGAAAATGTACATCAGGTTATGTGACTGTGTGAGATAAGGTACGATTGATGGCAATGTCATAACAGAAGTAGTGAGAATCTTCATGATGCATGCCCAGTTAAAGAAACGGTGTACATTTGTTTGATTGACTGCAAAATGTATTCTTTAAGAGAAATGAGCATTTTTTTTTTAAAGTTAGATGAGTGCTTGTTCTATTTATAATAGAGTTGATTATGATTAAATTAACTAACAGCAATATTTTTGATTGTTATTTTAACAAAATACATAATTTAAAATACATTACTTCATACAACAAATTATCTGGTTTGGTGTTGCAATAGTTTAATATTTGAAAAATATGCTTTAAGGACAAATTTTATACAGACAAAAAAGGGTGATGAGTTAAAATAGGAATTAACCATACTATGTATGAGTGTGTTATGTTTATTGAGACACCCTATGGATGAGTGATGAAAAAGCAAAGAAAATTCAGCTAAGCAAGAGCTAAAAATCCATTAATAATAAACCAACTCCATCAACTTCTGTTTTCTTTCATTTTCTTTCAGGTGTATATATGTAGGTATTTGTTTGGGGTTTATTTTTCTTTTGCATATAAAAAGTTTGCTCATCCTAAATATATAATAAATATAATTTTCTCTTAATTTGAATTGGGAAGATTGATTTCAGAAATGATATTTAGACTAGTGAGCTTGGTCATGTAGCAAGAAAAAAAATTCTTGCCAAAGGTACCATTGTATTGAAAAAATAAACATTTTAGACAAGAAAGGGTAAACAAATTTTTCGTTACTATTCAAGGTACTTACATATTATGCTGTCGACCAATTTCCCCAAATGTCCCCAAATGCCCTGATATGCAACCTGTAGTGAGAGTCCATTCCCTTGCATGTTGGAACACAACAATTTTGTTTGTGCATATTTTGAAAATAATCTTTTTTGATAGGCTGTACTGCTCCCATGCATATTGAAATGCTCAAAATTAATAACCTTGTTTATAATTTGTAATATTATTCTTCTCTTATTTTGTTGGGGAAAAATGATAAACATTTAGGATCTATTTCCTATGGAAGATTTTCCCTTTTTTAAAACAAATTTTTACAGAAATTTAGGATCTATTTTTCGCTGTGGAGTATTTCATGGTCTCATTCATAAGTACCAGAAAGACTATCTAGTTAAGGAAAATGGCAAAACAAGAAATATCACTGATTTGCAGAACAGTATTTACATTCATACTTATGCACACTTATATGGTGTGGTCTACTTGAAGACACTTTGTCAATAATGAATGAAATTATACATCCCAACACAAAACTTTGGAAATTAGTCAAAAACATAAGTAAAGACCAACAGCAGACGGAGAAATGTAACACTATCCCTGATCGGGATGGGCATATTCCTAGGGATGAAAAATCTGCTGCAGGCGTGATTGGAGAATTTTATCAGAAGATAAGTATATTAAATTTTACTGAAGACAGGAAAATAGTGAAAAGATCTAGAAATCTTGCTCATGGCGGACGCAGTTCTATTCCCGACAACACTATATTTAGTAAACCTTTTTACATGCCTGAGTTGGAGATGGCAATGAAAGATCTAGACCTGATTAAATCTCCTGGACCTGACGGCATCTTCAGCCAGATGCTTAGTCACCTCGGCACTCGTAAAAGGTTAAGGCTTTTAGACATCTTTAATCTATCATGGATTACTGGACGTTTGCCAAGGGATTGGAAAAATGTCATTATTGTTCCTATAAAAAAACCAGGGCAAGTGGATGGATCTCCCAAGAATTATAGGCCCATTGCTCTGATATGTATAGCGTGCAAACTTATGGAAAAAATGGTCCCGAAACGATTGCTTTATCATCTTGACAACTGTGACCTAGTGCCAAAGGAACAGTACAGATTCAGAAGGGGACACTACAATGCAGATCAGGTTCTTTATCTTTGTCAAAGGATCAGAGATGCTCAAAATCTGAGCCCGACAAACCACACAGTGGCTGCTTTTCTGGACCTGTCAAAAGCTTTTGACAGAGTCTGCAAACAAACTAACTATTAAACTACATAAGGATTTTAGAGTCAACGGAAAGGTGTTGTCTTGGATCTATGACTTCTTGAGGGATAGACTGTTCAGAGTGAAGCTCAATTCTATCATGTCAAATAGTTTTAAGATGTGAGTCAGGGTGTCCCTCAGGGCACTTTATTTATTTATATTGGCCAGAACTGAGAAAGTTATAACGAATAGTTGCGAGGTCGGTCTACACGCTGATGTTATTGCCCTCTGGAGCTCAAACTCAGACATGAACAAAATTGAATCTAATATTAATTTTACACTTGCTGCATGTGGAACTTTTCTAAGGTACATAAGCTGAGTTTTAATCCATCTAAATCTATAGTTAGCTTTTTTACTACTAATAAGCTGTTGTATAAGTATCAACCAAAAGTTTTTTTATGGCAGATTTGCCTCTAAAATATGAGAAGCATCCAAAATATTTTGGTTTCACTCTAGACCCAGAATTCACTAGTAACAGGCATGTTGAAACGCTGGAGCTGAAGAATCGGAAGTGGCTAGGTATATTGAAATATATTTCGGGACGTGATAGCACATGCAGGAACTACCTTTTTGGCTATTAAACGTCCCATTCGAGAATACGGATTTCCTATATACTGCTGTGCCTCTACAACTAACCTCCAGAAATTAGAGAGAGTGCAGCTCGTGTCATCACTGGCTTACGTAATAGCTGTCCAAATGATATTGTGTTGTTTGAGGCAGACCTCCAGCCATTGAGTCTTAGAAGAAACTCGTGTCTGGTGAAGTATTATAACAAACTTTATAGCTACGGATCCCAAAATGGGACGTCTGACTTACTGCAGCAATGGCAAAATAACAAAAGACTTAAAAAAATGCAGTCCTCTTGGCCAGATTTACTGCAATTATTTTCTGGAACCTATGGTGGAACAGTGCTTTTTAAGGCAATGCAATGACCCCTCTGTTGGTCTTCCAGGGGTCAATTTCCAAACTGAATTGATCTCTAAGGTTTCTAAAAAAAACGGCGCTCCAAGATGCCTCCAGCAATTTGCTCTGGAAATAATAAATTGCATTCCGGAAGGTACTGCGCTTTGTATATACTGATGGTAGCAAAGACGAGGATCCTCACTCTGATAGTGGAGTACTTATCAAGGACACCAAAGGGATTATTAAATTAAAGAAAAGAAATCCTGATTTTAGTTCAGTTTTCAAAAGTGAACTCGTCGCTATCGATGAGGGACCAAGTTATATTCTGTCTTCCTTAGACCCTAAGTTCATCTGGATTCTGTCTGATAGTCGAAGTGCCGTACAACATTTGTCAAACTGGAGTAGCGTTGATGATAAAATTGGAATTTCTATTCTTAATAAATTAAAATAAGTCTCATCATCTTGTGATGTGTACTTTCAGTGGATTCCCCTTGCATGTAGATATTTGGGGTAATGAGGAGGCGGATGCCTTGGTGAAGGAGGGTGCCAGAGAGGCTCTGGTTACATCTAATTGCCTGAACTATCTTGAGCTGTACTCTGCCTGAAAACATATTGATAAAAAGACTTGGCTTGTCCCCTCCTGCCCTGGTTCATATTTGGTATCAAGCTGACTCCCTTGGAGGATCCCTTGCTATGAATTGCGACAGACGCACCCAGACATCAATTTCCAGATTTCTCAGAGGACATTTAAGAAGCCTTACCTTCCAGGGTGGCCATAAAACCCATCCGATTTGTCCAAAATGTAACACCAAGCAAACTTCCCCGACTCATATTCTTGGATGCCTGGGTTTGTCCTACAACGACTTGCTAGCTAGGTCTTCCTATGCTAGTTTATCACTTTTTGAGGGTGAATAAACTCATAGATTTCATCTAGCAGAAGCTAGACAAGGAGCTAAGTAACAACATCAATGAAATTATGGCATTTAGGGTGCCTCAATAATGTAGTTGCACTTTTTATTTCAAAAAAGTATATGTTTGTTTTTAAAATACATTAATTCTTTTTAATTTTTGCCAAGTTATTTGTCGATGTTCTGATACAGAAGAAGCCTGTACAAAAATTTGTTTTTTAGTATTAGCAGAAAGGATAACATTTGACAACCTTTTTTGACTTGGTGAAACTCGTCACTTAACACTATCTTTATACATATTAAACTTATTTTTAATAAGTAGACAATGTTGAAACAATTAAACTTTAAAACATAATCTCATAAAATCAAAAGATATATAGAATTTACAATTAAAATCAGTCTATTCTCTTATAGCTATGTATACACATACAAAATTAGAAATGGAAAAAATGTAATATTAAAAAACTAAACGTATTGATTTGGTAGAAATAACCAAGATTCAAGCACTTCTGTGCATAAAGTTAATAATCCTTATATCATAAAATCATTTTTCTACAATTTCATTAGTTACAAAAAATTTTAATGATTTTTAAAGAAACAATACTTACTGTTCTTGTTTGCTTTTCTAGTGACATTAAAATATCCAAAGCCTCAGTAAGTTTTCCTTCCTAATACAGATATAAAAATATGTATTAATAACATGTAAAATAACCACAATGTTCATTAAATGCTATTAAAACATTTTTTAAGCAAATGCACAAAAATACAGAGAAGGGTTAGAAATTTCACCTTTACTTATAACTGATAGTATTTAAATACTATCAGTTATATGTAAGTGCACCTTATTTAAAACTGATAGTATTTAAATACAGTTTTAATTATTTAATAATTTTTAATTTATATAAAAAAATTGGTAGTCCACTTTAAATTAATTAAAAACTTAATGGCTAGTATTTTTATTTGATAAAAATAAATGCAAAACATATGTCTTTTTTCCCCCTGAAGAAATTTTCTTTTTAATTTCCTACACAGTTAAATAATGAAATATTGGCAAAAGTTCCTTTTTAGGAACTTATGTATAACACAAAACATAACAGGACACAAACATTTTTCAAGTGAACTACAGAGAAAAATGTCACACTTTAAAATATTTCTACAATAGCCAATGTTGGTTAAAGTGTAGAATAGGATCCCAGAACTAGTTTGATATCATGGGACAACGGGCATAGAAGAGCTTGTTGTCGCTGGAAGGGAATCCAAAATGATGGTCTAGCAGTAAAAAATCTCCAGGAAGATCATTTTAAAGAATCGTTTTGAAATACGTTGAAATATATTTAAAATTAAGAATATATGAAGAGATTGAGATCAATATAATAGAAGAAAGACCAAGATCAATCATAAATAATGAATATCAATATAATATAATAAAAAGTTACATGTTCTACTAATATTATGCAGTATATAAAAATTATCTTATAATATAATTTAAGACTAATTATATAATATTCATATAGTAAATGATTTAATAATAATTATATATAATATAATTTAATTTAATATTAATTATAAAAAAAAAGAATAATCATTGTATTGTAATATAATAAAAAATATACATAAGAATACTCATATAACATTACAAAAAAATAACAAAATGATAATCATAAATAAAAAACAAATAATAATAAACATAATAAATTATACTACCAATAAAATAATTACATAATATATATTAAAATTAAGAATGAATATCAATTAAGAAGTGCCAAAAATTAACAATATTCCGAGAACTGCAAATTCCTTCAACGAATTTCATAGAACAAGGAACATTGAAAAAAAGCATTTTTAAAAAGAAAAACAAAGTGAAAAATAGATGATTTATAGCAATAATTAAAAAATACAACACTCATTCTCTTAAAAAAAACCTAGTATTCACCCATGATATTAAAAATATCCATATTTGAAAATAACACAAAATAAAAAACAGAAAACTGAAATAATAGCTTGAAGACAAATGCAATGTGAAAATGATTAAATCTGAAAGAAATTGAATTAAAATCATCTGAAATTAATAGGTTTACCACAGGAAAACCAATAAAAATTATTTCTAATATAGGTTATTCCCATGGCAACCAGAAATTTATAAAAATACAACATAAACAATGCATTATAGCAATAATTAAAAGAACCACTCATTCTTTTAAAAAAAAATCCTAGTTTTCACCCATGATATTAAAAATATCTGCATTTGAAAATAGTACAAAATAAAACAAAACTGAAATAATAGCTTGAAGGCAAATGTGATGTGAAAAAGGTTAAATTTGAAAGAAATTGAATTAAAATCGTCTGAAAATAATAGTGTTTCCGTGGGGAAAAAACAATAAAAATTACTTCTAATATATGTTAAAAATATCAAGGTAACCATATTGTAATGTTATCACCCATCTTGGCTAACATAAACAACTTAATGCATGCCCCTATAATATCAAACTAGCACCAGGGGCCTCTTGGATTTGGCAATTTTATTCAAGATGCCAGAATGAATTTGGCTTTTCATTAATTCAGCTTTGCTTAATTACTCTCCAACACCTATCACCATATATAGGTAGTTTGGCAACTGATTCTGGTTGCTAAAAAATTGGCTTCGCAAAGGGATCCCTTATTTTACACTTTAACCCTGATGTCAATGTATTAAATTTTTTTTAATAGACTAGTTTTTCCTCTTAAAGCCAAACACTCACATAATTTTACAGCAAGCTCTATATGTTAGTTATGATATGAAAGAGGTAGAGTTATTTATTAACACTTCTGCTTTCCAACACACACATTTTTATTCAAAAATAAACTGCTTAATACATGAATAAAATTTTCAAATGTCTAAATTTAGATAAAGATTTTAATTTTTTTTGGAAAACATTTTATTGTAAAAATAACTGAAATTTAAAACAAAGAAATTTAATGATTAAGTCCACTGCTGCAACATTTTAATTAATAAATATTTGTTAAAACATTAAATATGAATAAATTATTTCCTAACTTAGTATCAATAACATCACTTTATTTCAAAAAGAATTAAAGCTATTTTAACTGACGGAAAATTAGGATTTGAATCTATTTTTATAAATGAAAAAAAAAATCTGTACTTGCCTATTAACGTCACAGCAGCTAAATTTTCGCTATGTGAATCACACTATTTTTCTCTGACTGAGTTTTTTGTAATAAAACACAGAAGAAACTTTTTGTTGTTTTCATACCACAACACAAATTTTGCAGCAGTAACACTAATATGCAAGTGCCAAATTTTCATCCATGAAAATAGATTCAAAGCAACTATATTACAGACAAAATAATTTGATCAAATATACAGGAAAAAATTGTTATTACAAGGGTCATTTAAAAATCTTTCTGGTGATTTGAATAAAGAAAAAAATCATATGCTTGCATTCATAAACCCATTTTTAATGAGTAAAGTAAATCATACTGAAGCAGAGCATAAAAAGAGAACTTATTGATTAAAAAAAAACTGAAAATGAGAGGAGAGCTTTGATGAGCATTATTCAGATCAAAATGAATCTGACAAGATTGATTTCTGTCATATATCAGTCTGTGACAGTGGCACACACACAGGCATCTTTTCAAGGGAGCAGTGGTGTAACAGAATATTCGGGCCCCTTTAAAAAGTCAGTTTTTGAACCCAGGCGAGAATTTACAGAGGGTGAGTACTTGGTGTCAGTCTGACTTTGGGCCCCCTAGAATTTTGCCCTCCCCCCCCCAAATGATGCAGGGTGTACACGTTACTGGATGGGGCAGTCCAAGGTAGAAAGTCCATAATTCTCATATAAAACCCCAATATGTCGCCAAACATTCTTTTGATTTGGGGGAACAAAAATGGGTAAAAAATAAGTTATTGAAAAAAAGCATTAATTCATAAAATAAATTATTAATAACAAATTATTCTTTGCTACATTTTAGGATTATAATTAATGGGAAAACATCAAAGGCAATGGGAAATTCAGACTCGTGGATCCCCCCATCCTTGTATGTGCCACAGGTCTGGAAACCATTTCCCTGAACTAAATTAGAACCAAGAAAATTAGCAAAAATGATGTGCCACTTTAGAATGACATACAATAATCATAAACAAGCATTTTCCCCCATTCAAATTGTTAAAAGAAAAACTAAATGGCAAATTCTCAACCGCTTTCAATAATAAATTTAACACAACACCTAAAGATTAGTGAAATCTAAAAAGGCTCAAACAGGTCTACCAGTTAAAACTTTCCTATCAACATTTATAACATTTCCTATCAACATTATCAACATCATAAAAATATAAAAACTAAAACGTTTATTCGTTATGAAAATAATTCTTTTGTATAAAGAGAATGTCACTGTCAGAAAATATTTAAATTTACTCTCCCAATGACAGGTCATACACTACGATACGTTACAAAGCTAAATATAATTACGAGTTGAAATATTTATAAAAAAATACCTGGCATAACTTCTGACAGACAGGTATCTTTTCGTCAACTGTCTCACTATAGTCAACTTCCATCTTCAATATTCGACCAGAATCGGTAAACCCAGCACTCGCCATAGTTCTAATGGACAAAAATTCAAAAATGAATATACTTATCACTATTCATAATCCACCACTTCAAAGACAAATACACACCTACCTTTCTCCTCTCGGTAAGGTTCACTTTCAACTATTTAATAAATATAACTTAGTGTTATTTTAGAGTAATTTTAAATAGGTAGCAATCACAATATCAACTTAACAATGAATCGGCATGAATGGCAAACAAAGGCAGTGTTGCCATATTGAAGGAGCAAATTGACATTTTTTGTGGCTTCTCCAGTAACACCAATAGGTCTCAAGTAAAAAAAAAATTTTAAATCATTTAAATTAAACTCAATGAAGCAATTCAATTGTTTTAAAACATGTGGCGCAAAATGCAAAGTTTCACAAGTATGAACAAATTCTAACGTAAGGCTTATGTAGCGGTGGTATTTATATAAGCCATTAAAGGCTCATTCACACCAAGGCGTTCGCCGTCGCGATCAAAGTAGAAATCAGAGATATTTTCGTCGATCGATTCACACCGAAGCGTTTTCGTACGCGCGCGGTGGATTTCTGCTCATTAGGTGACGCTGAAGATAGTAGTTGAAAATCACTCTATATGGATCGCAAGAGAAAAGAATTTTTTGCAAGTTTGTTAACATTAAAAAGGGAGGAAAAGAAACAATAGTGGGTTCGACGTACTTATTTAAAAAAAAGCGATTAAGGCCGACATCTATGTTAATAGTTGAGAGGCGAGTCTCAGACAGAAAGCTATTTTAATTTTTTTCGAATGTAGCAGCAACTTTCTGATAATTTACTATCAATAGTTGGGCCAATTATTTCTAAAAGCGATATTATAGAGATAGTATTCAACCAAAGGATAGATTGGCTTCACCTCTGAGGTTTATACAAATTTTTTTCTTCTAATGTGAATAACTTAGTTCTGAAACTTTTGATGCTCTTACAAATGTTCATTTAAAAAATTTAAATAAGAATGTTTAAAGCAGCTTCTCTTACTTGCTGTGTTGGTGAAACATTGAACTTTTGTCATGTAACAAAGATTTTAAAAAAAACATTTTGTGATAGGAATCAAATTAAAAACACAAATTAAGTTAATTTTTCTCAACATGCATAATTACATTGCTAATGATGTATATTTCTATTAGGTATGGATGTGTACATAATTAACTCTTTCATGCACTGAATTTTTAATAAAAATAATGCACTAGAGGGAAATAATTACAAATATTTTAGATAAACTGCACTAAACTATGATTATTGAACAAAAGTTGGTAAATATTAATATTAAACATTTCTTTTTTCAAATAAAGGATGCCTAAAGTTTTAAAAAAATAAAAGGCACATATTTAACACCACCACACTTCAAGCAGCATGATAGTTCTGAAAACTTTATTTTTTCTTCCCTATGAAAAATGAGTTGCAGACACAACTCATCCATTCTGTACGAATGGATCAATAAATAAATATTCTTCATCTTATACTGTTATTCATCCCATAAATTAAAACATTTTCAGTTTTTTCCTAATCTAGTCTTGTAAGCTTAATTTTAGTTTGGTCCTAATTTACTTAATGTTTGTTTTAATTTTAAATATTCTATTCTATACATTATTTTATTTTACCTAGTTTTTATTTAGTTGACATATATAATAAGTGTATTAGTTGTATTTATTTTTTCTTGAACACGAGCTATATCTCATTCAAGCCATTTGTGTAATTTTGTATGTACTATTATTTAATAAATATTATTATTTTTAAAAAATGTAACTAACAACAACAATAAGCACAATATTTGGCACAATAAACGTGTCCATTATTGAGAAAAAATAAGCAAAAGGCATTTTGTATTTCTAAAGAAGATGGCCTTCAATAGCATGGTGGTACATTTTTTGGGCTCTCATATTTTCATACTAGTAATGCACATGTAAGGTACTAATTATTGAAATACTGACTCATTTAGTTACATAATATATGTACTTACCTGATTTGTATCAAATATCACAACAATCACTTTTATTTACACATAAAAATACACAACACAGTCACTTCCAAAAAATAACACTCAACAGACTCACAGCTGATCAAAGAATGAACTACTGCATAAACCCATTACATGCTTCTGTTATCTATTGGAACCCCCTAGCATTAATTTCTGGGGCATTTAAACATTTTATGAACCACCACACAATAAACAAATAAGAACTTGTGGTACAACATATGTACCACCAAGGATGAAAGAGTTAATAAGCTCAACACAATGTGACCAGTGTTTATCATTCTTTTTTGCTGGTTGCACACCTGAATATAAAAAAATGTGACAGATGTATGTTACAAATATATATTTATCAAAAGATTTAATTAAATATCTGACATCCTCGCTTACTGAATGAAATATTTTTTATTAGTTCACAGCAATGCAATCTCATCAAAAAAATATACAGATTGGATTATTTCACAAATCTTTTGATTTTAAGAAAGCCAATTTCAATCCATGTCAATTACAATTGGGCAAAAAAAAAAATATCAAATAATTTATAACAGGAAAACGAAATTAAAAAAAATATCTATCTTGAGTAAATGTTGATGTAATTACATATACTATTTTCAAAGCTACAAAACTCATGCACTTTTAATTGTTTGTAGAAAATTCTTGTGTCACAGATGGTCTCTCTTGGCACATAGAGTTAAGAAACTCTGATCTAGATACATGTTCAAAAATTATGATCATAAAAACTATTTAGTTTTATGATAAAAAAAACTATAAGATGGCATTTCTTACAAAACTTAAGTAATAAAAAAAATGCAAAATATTTTTATACAAGTATAAATCTGAAATACACTTTATTTAATGCACATTTTATCATTATTGAATGTATTAAAATATGTAAATTAATCCTAGAGTATATATGCTTTAGCATCAAAGAAGTTTTTTTGAAATAGTTGTTTTTAATGTGCTAAGGTGTTTTTGATATTCTGTATTGCGAGAAGAAATTCCTATTATGGAATTTTGTATAAAAAAGATGCTTCAAATTTTTTTTATACTGGTATTATAGATTTCTACACAAGTATAAGAAAATATTAAATAGTTTTTTTTTACTTTGTATGTATTTTGTAACACAATTGTGCCATAACATACGACCTATTATCAATTTTTTCAAGAATCAAAAATAAATATAATGTAAATAAATAATTACAAGAAATTCTTAAGGAAGTATAAATTTTCTTCCAAGCATTTTTTATCGCGCTTTTATTATTAATTAATTCGGTTTTTTTCTTTTCATATGTAGCAATGTCATGGGCAAAAACTTTAAAAGCTGTTTTTAAAGCGCTCGATTGAGCTGGAATTTAAAAAACAGGATTATTTTAGATGACAATTTAGTTATAATTAATAAAAATTAATTGATTAAAACTAATTATTCAAAGAATTACAGATACAGCCATGTTGGCGTCATTCTTGGCAACACAGTGACCATTTTAGCGTTCGACTTGGGTCAAAACCTTTTTTTCTCACATTTTAAAGTGCTCAATTTAGATGAAATTTTCCATACACGACTGGTTTTGGTGACAATGCAGTAATTTAATAAAAATAAGTTTACAAAAACAATTATTCATAGAGTTACAGATATATCCATGTTGGCATCATTTTTGGCAATTTGGCGACTTGTGTCACAATTTTAAAAGTTTTTTTTTCTCATGTTTTTAAAGCGCTCAATTGAGCTGAAGTTTAATGCACACGATTGTTTTGGATAATACAGGGCCGATCCTAGCAGGTGTGCAGCGCGTGCACCGCACGCGGGCGGCCAAGCCAAGGGGCGGCCGCAGGCCGTATAGGTATCTATCAAACAAAACTTTTACGAATTTATCAAAATAAAACATAATAATCGAACAAATATCCTGAATTTCGAATAGTTATATTGAAAAATCCAAGTCCCAACAATACAGTATAGTTTAAGAAAAGTAGAATGTTAGTGCAAAGTGTGTTGGCCGATTGTCCATAAATGTCTACGAGTTGCAAACATCTTTCATTTGATAGAAAAAATTCGTAATGGAACCGACAATGCAGCATTAAAAAAATTTTTTTTGTTTTGTTTTGTTTAATAGTGGCATGACAGCGCACTGTGGATCGATGCTTAATAAAGGCGTCTCAAAAAAAGATTTTTGCGAATTTTGCTTTACGAAAATATCTAATATGGTTAATCTAATAATGTTTAAATCCAATAACTTTTTGCCTATGGTTTTACAAAGCTTATAAACAATGCTCGTTTTCCTTTTTAGTGAGTTAACCACTAGTTTCTAGTAGTTTTATTTGGTATTAAGTTATAAGGAAAAAAATTTGTAGCTTCTTTTGAGTAAATGATTTTCATTACAATGCCTGTTTGAAAAACACTTCGATATTAACATAATATTATCAATCTTAGCGAAGTTCTAAATTTAATTTTATGTTGTAGGAACTTAATGGTGCTTAAGTACTTTGTTAAAAAAGGCTACTTTTATGCGGTTTTTTAAGTCCTAATTGTAACCAGACGTCATACAATCAAATAGGCGAATCAAGGAATTCACAACATAGCACTGAAAAGCAAAAATAAAAGAAAACAAAATTAAAAGCTAATCCTGATCTATATATATCTGCCAGCTTACATGTATACTCCTAGTTGGAGAGTAATTTCATATATGATCTAATTGGCTAAGCCCCTTAACGTGTTTACTTTTGTCTCTATATTAGTAGCAGGGTGGCTCTAGGGCCGGGGAAACTGGACCCATATTCGAGGCGGCAAATTTTTAGGGGCGGCATTTGGACCAAATTTGAAAAATACCTTTTTTTCGTTGGGAAAAAATTGGTATGAAAATATTTTTTTAAATATTGTTATTCATACTTTCGAAACCTGGTACCTTTTTTAAATACCTGGAATTTTATTTTAGACTGAATTTAAATGACGAGTACTTCTAGTAAAATTTTTAACGACTATATCTCTTTTAAAAATTACACTATGTGGTAATATGTTGTAGCAAGTATATGGGCCCTCGACCTCGGGACACAGGTACAAACGATTATCTTTTGTATATGATATTACTATATTAAGGGTGACAAATGTGGACAAAACAATATTTTGCTTAGAGCTGCGTTCGGCAAATTGCAGTTCCTTAAAATTCTGCTTTTATGTAGAGTTAAAAATAATGTTTGTTAAAAAGCTATTGTTCACTTTTCTAATTTATAAATACATCTATAAAAAAATTACTTTATTTACATGCCCATTTAAATATCTGACTGGCTTTTTTACTGAATTTATTTTTAAATATGTATTTGATTGATCTTTTTTGCAATTTCCAGTTATATATTTGTATCCAGCAATGTGAATCTGGTATTTCATTTCATGTATCTTATTTTCTTATTCTGTACTGTGTGCGTTTAAGTTAGTTTTCTTAAGTGATGATCCTTGGATGGTTTGAGTCTAGTGTGTATGTTAAACATGAAACTGGATATGTTTTTTCTTGAATTCTAACTTTATATGTTTGCCAGCTAAATTGACACAATTCAATCTCTTACATTTAGTTCGTTTGAAACAGCAACAGGTAATTATGTTTTTAAGTTCGAATTAATTTGAATTTTTTAAAACTTAATGTAATATACAAATTCCTCCTGTAAGGCACACCTCCAAATAAGACACAATTAATGTTGCTACCAGTCTCTTTGAATATGGACCTTATGTATTTACCTCTTATTAAGGGACATTCTATTTATATATAAGTGACACTAAAAAAAGTTTCTTATTTCTTTTTGTAAAATTTTAAGGTTTCAAAGACAAGTTTGGGTTTCTCTTTAAATAAATTAAATATAAAGCTATCCTGATAAATCAATATAATTAAACAGAGGAATAAAAAATTGCAATATTGTCTGTTCCACGCTTCGATTTTGAGACGAAACAGAATATGTAATAAATTGATTGGAACTCGTGGGGTCGCTTTTTCTTTAGGTTGACGCAATGCACAAACTTTCAAAGAGATCCACACAACGGAATATTTTTAATAAATTTCTGTAAGTTCAAAATTTTATTGCTCATTTCAAACAATTATTCAGTAATTAAACTTTTTCTATTAAGAATTTTCATTTTTAATGAGCTTGAAGTTTTAAAAAACCTGTGACCAAGCTATTTATTTGTATATCATTTATTTAAAGACTAATAAGGCTTGAATTTTTAATTAAATTAATCTGTTTAGCATTTTAAATGACAAAATACCCAATGTCTGGTCTGGTGGGCTTAAATTTCTGGCTCTAGGACATATTGTATCAAACGCAAGGTTCCTTATTGGAAGCTACTAAATGGCATAACATACACCCCCGCAAACCTCGCATTGCGGGGGGTCTAAGGCCTAACTGACGCCAAGTACTCTTTGGTCCCCAAACATGACTTTGCAGGTGAGCCTTAATATTCACGGTTAGGCGACTGAAGGTACTACTATATATTTACCCTATTAAGATAAAGTATTAAGTAACATTTTATTGTATTTTTCTTCATGAAAAAGTGGACTATAAAAATAATATATCTAGTTTAAAAATCTATTTTGTTAATATATATATGAGTACATTTACGTAATAAATAAATTCACATAAGTGCATAGCGATTTTAACTGCAAGTATTACTGAATTAAATGAAAACTAGCTAATTTTAATGCCAATGAAATTATTTTGTATTTACATATCTATAGCTATAGTTAATAGTACATGGTATATAAAATTTCATCTTTGGATTAAATCGAATCGAAATAATATTAAGTAAAGTGTAAAGGATATATTCGCGTACCTATGACTAATCCTCTTGGAGAATTCTATTATTTTAAATATTATTCAATTGAAAACTTTCTCCCGAAGATGAAGATGCGATATATGTAAATCATGTCGTATACTTAAGCATTAACTTTTAGATCCGAGAAAGAGAGAGATGTTAGGAGTTAAATGATAGAAGTTTGTGATTTTTTATATAACGTACAGTTATTGAAAGCTAGACGAGAGTGACTCGTCGATCAATTAATTAATATTTAAAATTGATATTTGACGGTTCAGTCAGTAAGATATTAGTATTAGAATCAAATCAACTAGAAGTCGATTATTTGAGATATGAGTTACGATTATTTCCGAACGTAAGTGACTCTACTTATAATAAAATATTAAATATCTCATCTTCCTCGCCTTGGCTCCAATACTTTATATATGTACATTTCCTTCCTTGGTTTTGCGAGACTATAATAAAAGGATTAATATTATTATATTTGTTTTGATTATGGCTGGTGTTCATTCTGATTTCCAATCATTAATGGATTTCAGAGGAATGATGCCTTTACAGATGCCAAATTTTTTTCATAAGACAGCTTCCACTTCTGTAACGAGACATGCACATCTCCTTTATTACTGTTCCCAATATTAAAAAAATGCGATTTATTTGTCTCGTTTATTGTAATTTTTTTTCTGAATCTTCATGTGTTAAGTCAATATAACACATGTGTTTTTTAGATGGTTTCTCTCCCCCCCCCCCTCCTCTCTCTCTCTCTTTTACACTTCAAGAGAAAAAAATTTTTGTATTGCAATTATAAATATATTCTTATAAGTAATTGTGTTATTGCTGATCGAAGCATCAAAATGAATTTCTTAAAATTCTTTGGGGATATTTTAGTTTGGATTAGGTTAATAATAGTTAGTTATTTCAATGTTTACTTTCTTTTTCAATTTAAAGAAAGATAAATTTGGTAGAATCGAAAATATCCCGAAATGATATTTTTTGAGGAAGCTAAAAGACAGAATTTTATTGGAATGAGAAGTACAATGAATTTTTTTACTATATTATAACATGAAAATACTCTAAAACATGTAATCTGTATAAGATCGTGGGGCGAATTAAAGACAAGGCTGGAATAAAATTGTACCATTGACGCGAACCACAAAATTTATACAATCGAGAGGAAAAGCGATGACTTGCCATCACACATTGAAAGAATGATTTCTGAAGTACAATTTTTTTTTAAGCCAGTCAAAATTTGGCATTCAGAGGAACTAGTATGAAGTTGAGATAATGTTTATTTTTTAAAGACAGTTTAGACATTAGCCAATTCGATCCACAGTTTGCAAAAATAACAAAACGCGTATTCCACACTACTTAGGGCAGAGCATTTTTCAAAATGAAATAATTACTATTTTGCCGAAGCTTATTTGCAATGAGTGAGTGAGGGAATATTAATGTCGCACTGTTCAACTACACGAGGACTTTTTGGAGAAGGACCTCATAATTTTGAACCATGGTCAAATGACGAGGACGACACCTGAGCGGGCACCTTCTCTCCGAACTATGGCAACGGGAGGACGTTAGAGCTCTCGACAGATTTTACGTGCATCGCTCCCCTACACGACGGGTCTTCAGCGGCACTAGGCTCGAACTCATGACATGCCTGTCACGAGTCCGTTACTTTGGCCACAAGGCTACCACGGCCCTATTCGTAATGAGATAACACGTATTATTAAAAAAAACAAAATATTACACTATAAATTCTTGATGCTACATCAGATATTAGTCACAAAGAACAAATAAAGTTTTTTATTAGATGTGTGAGTAATACTGATGGTAGGGTATATATTTTAGAATTTTTTCTAGGAGTGTGTGTTTTTAGTAACACTACACAAGAAAGGCTTTCAGATGTGGACACATTCTCCATAAAATCCGAAATCTCTGAAAAAATTGATTTCACCAAAATTATTGACAAATTTGTTTCTCCGAAATCCAGAAAAGTTATTTTATAATTAATTATTAAGTAGTCTTTGTAGGACTGAATATTTTTATTAGATTATATTTTTTGAGTAAATACTGTTGTTTTGCTTTTCTAGTAGTAAAATGTCTATTTTTATTTCAAAGGTAATATTTATTAATAATTTGTTAAAGTATTTTGTCATGATCATAACCCATTAGCTGACCAAAAAATAAAGTTTTGCACTTCAAATTTTTGCATTTTTATTAATGTTTTACTTTTTACTCTTATACAGGTAGATGAATTTATAGCCTCAATATATAACTATTAAATAAGTAATTAAATATATAAGTATTATAATAAGTAAGTAAATATAAGTATTTATCAAAATATGAAAAAATTCTCTAGAGGGGCGGCATATTAGGTCTTCGCACGCGGGCGGCCGACACCTTAGGATCGGCCTGGA